>PVJA010057338.1:0-10473 GCA_004027025.1 Myocastor coypus
ACCGCGGCGCTCTGGCACCTCGCTTCAGCTTCCCGGGCGTCCTCTCCGCTCTTGCCGGGCTGCCAGTGATATCTGGGACCCTCGCCGGCGACCATGACCACTTCCTTGCAAGATGGGCAGAGCACCTTGGGCAGGGCGGCCGCCCGGGACCCGCCGCCTGCCGCCCAGGTGCGCGGCACTGCCCAGGGGACGGGCGACGCCCATGGCCCCGCGGCGGTCCCGGCCCAGGCTCCGGCTCCAGCTCCTACTCCAGCTCCGGCTCCGGCTCCGGCTCCGGCCCCAGCCCCGACCCCCGGGCTCGCCGCGCCGGCGCCGCGCTCCGCTCCGGTCGGGCCCAGCGGCGAGGCCGCGCACAGGTAGGCACCGTGCGGCGGGAGCGTCCCGCCGGGTCCGCGGCCGGCCGGGGTGTGGGGGCGGTCCTGCGGGTAAGCCGGCGCCCAGCCGGGCCAAGTTTGTGAAAGTCTCGGGAGACAATTCCCTTTGAGCTGGCTCCCACTGGAGCAGCAGGACATTGCGATCTCGCAGCGCCTCATTATAAATAGCATCACCGTTTCATTGAGCTCTCTGCCTCGGTCTCGGTCTGCCCCTCGGCGTGAGCCCAGAGGCCAAACTCCAGACTGACCACCCTCCGCTGCTGCTAACTGGCCCTGCCTTGTTGGAAAAATAAACAGTCGTTTGTTTGATATATCTAAAAAATCGAAGCATAGACGGGTTCACCACCCACATAATCTCTCAGCGACTCTGGAGAAGCAGAGCTTAAATATGAGCAGTCTTTAGTGTTCAGCAGGAAAGAATGGAGGCCAATCTCCATAGCGTTCAGCACTTAGCACTAGGAGCCTTTAGAGTTGTACATACTTTAGGAAAAAAAAGAAAAAAGACCACGTGGATACAGAAATTTGTGGTCCTTTACATTCATACATTTAAATAGTACTTTTTTTTCTTCCTTTTCAAGATTTCCGGAGTGCTCCGACTTTAGTGAAGTTGAAAGTACTCTCCAGTGGACTAGAGTGCATTTGTACTAGCAAGTTCTATTAACTTACCTCCTTAGAAATACTGCCTTGCTGTTTAGTATCTATAAGCACTTGAAAGCTAACAGACTGTGTGTGGGCAACATTGTGAATGAAATTTGAAGTGAGATGAACCACAGCTATAATTAATAAACTGTATCGTCCCAAAGTGATGAGAAAAATATCCGAGGGGTGAATTTACCAAAATGTCATTCTAAGACTTTGTCAGTTCAGTGGATGGATAACACCATCTAAATCCTCAGGATAATTTTCAGTCTAATTATAATAGTTCAAATTACTGCTTCAGAAAGTTATCAAAAGTTCAGGAAATGGGATATCCACATATGATATTTTCAAAGGTTGGAGAAAGAATAAAGACAGAGCACTATGGATTTATGTCAGTTACATATTTCATTTTGATCCACTGAAAGTACACCACAGGCCTTTCCTCTACACTTTTTATGTTAGCGTTCTCGCTGAGTGGTGTATTGGCTTTAACAACGCTTCTTAGTCCTGACAGCAATTATATTTCACATGCTGTTTTATGTAAATTGCATCCTATGTTCCCTTGGTGTAGGAGAAAAAAGAAAGATCTTGATGTTCTGGAAATGCCATCTATTCCAAATCCTTTCCCTGAGTTATGCTGTTCTCCATTTACTTCTGTGTTGTCGGCTGGACTGTTTCCCAAAGCAAATTCAAGGAAAAAACAGGTATGCATTCTAAATTTTTGACTTAAATGACTTAGGATATCTAAAATCCAACAGTCCACATGATTTTCAGTAACATACAGTATTTATGAAAGCATTGCTATGGCCTATGCAAAATTACTATTGAGTGACAGTCCTTTGGGATTACTTTCCTATTAGGACCTCAGTTTTGTTAGTTGTATAATGGGAATGTTAAAGGTTACTTCTTAGGATCTTGTGATGAGTTAAAAGAACAGATAGGATAAAAGAGAACAGATTTGAACTACAGTGCTTGGGAGCCATTACCACTTGCTGGGTAGGGAGGAGAGTTGTATGTGATTTTAGGGTCTCACTTTTAAATCAAGAATTGGAAGTGGGTGGGGCAGTGGGAATGGAGTCACAAGGGGGTTGTCTGGTTTCTTTAATGCTCTCTCTCTTTTGGCACATGTTTCACCCAAATCAGCTTCATTTGCAAAAGGAAAGTGATGCTGCGAATCTGGTAAAAAATTAATTGGAGTGTAGGATTCAACATACTTTCTTAATCTGAGTAAGTTCTGCACTTTGGATGCTCTGGCTGTAGAAGGCATGATTTGTAAGTGGTGATTAGAAGACAGACTTTCTTTTTCTCTCTTTTCAGGATTCTAGCTGGAGAATGAATTATGGAAATTATAATGCTTAAGTAACTAAGAGGGAATTTATCTTGATTTTTTTTTTTTCTAAATTTAGTACAGAGTCTGCAGGGTCTCAATACACAGATCAGACTCCTAGTGATCCTCCTGCTTTCAGCCCCTCAAGTGCTGGAATTACAGGCACGCACCACCACACCCAATTTTAGTTGCCAGTTATGGCACCCTGGGGACCAGGCTGGCATGGCATGCTTGGGATGGAACCCCGGTCCCCACATCTGCCTAAGCAGGTGCTTTAGTCCTCTGAGTTATCTGGCCAGGCCTTGATTGTTCATTTTGAGAAAAAAAGAAAATCAATGTATCATAGAATAATTACTCTCTTGTCATAAAATTCCTTCCAATTTTGAATGCGCAAAACAAACAATACTCATTTGACAAAATGTACCTGTTCTTACAAAGGTAGAAACAGAATTAAGCGGCAAGATATGTGTAGTGAGGAGATTAATCATCAAAGAGGGAGAAGACAGTTGGTTATTTTTTTCTATCTGTTGTGTGCTTTTCTTCTTCTGTACCTTTATTATCCCTGATAGGTGTGTTTAGACCTTTGTATGGAAAAAATACCCTAGGAAGTAGATGAATTTTTGGCTATATAGCAATAGGAATGGCAGAAAATGTGTTTTGATGAAGCCTGGTATATACTCTAGGGGTATAGCAGCTTGAATCCTAACTGGACAATAATTTCCATTGGGAAGGCAGACAAAAAGAGAATTCTTGAATGTGTTGCTATCAAAATGAGATTTGAAGTCAGATCCTAAGTAATAAGCAACTTTATGAAAGCACGGAAGCCCTTTGAGAGTCTATGTTTTAGGATAGCATATAAGATGGAATTAGGAGTAGATGTCACTATGTGCCATGGGAATGAGAAAATCGATTCTGGATTGTTTCTGTCGCTGGATGGAAAAAAGGAAATGTCTGATGATGACAGAATACATATCTGCGGAAACTGAATAGGTAATCCTACCTATGCAGGGCCTGCTATGTTGCTCATACCATCTTAGACCTTTTAAGTCCTCTTATCTAAACAAAATGGACACCTGAAAGATATTTTCCAACCAGGGGTTTGATTTGGGGTAGGCAAGGGGTAGTGGTTGAACAGAGGAGGAGATGAAAAAGAAGTCTGTACTGACTATCATTTTAATTTTGCAGATGAAAACAAAATGCCAAGCCTAAGGAGAGATGTGTTGATTGGCAAGGTTTGTTTTCAGTAGGAAACTGGACTAGGTGTTGGTATATTAATTCAGTGGACATAGACCGAGAAGTGGCGAGGAAGAAAGCATGAGCCTCGGGATCAAGATAATGTGTGCTCCCATCTCAGTACGCATTGCTGTTAGAAGAGAGGCAGATCTTTTGGGAAATAGCAATTTCCTTTTTTGGGGGGGTGGTTTAGGCTTCGCTAAATGGAAAATGGGCAAAGAATGATGCGTTGTTATTGACTCTAGTAGGTCCCTGCTCTGGCCTCGTGTGCTGTGTTCCCCCAACCCGTGTAGTCCTGGCCTACCTTCCAGGGGACCCAGCTCAAAGTAGTGCTCCGCTGCACCAGCAGGTGACCTCTGTGCTGATCTCTTCCTGGGCCCAAGAGTTGGGTTGGATATGAAGTGATGTGAAGGAGCAAGTTGCATTTTGCTTCCTTTTCTGTTCCTTTTTCCCCTGTGTAGACTTTGCATTTAAAACTTATCCTTATGCTTTTTATTCCTTTGTGTGTGCTCAGTCCTTGGGAATAAGTGAGGGCTGGAGAATAAATGGCTCTATCAGTAATTTCCCCAAGCTCCATATCTTTGTGACACACATATCCGTTTTGCAATGTAGTATTTCTGACCTAATTATCTCTTAACTTTCAGTTGAGATCTTGGAAATGATTGTGTGTGATTGCAGTATATGTTATTTATAATGAATATTATGGTCAAAGTATTGTAGAAGTCTTTTTTCATTCTCGTTCATTTGGTTTATTTAGCTATTCCAGTCATTTTAGATTTTTTTCTTCCCATAGGAAAAGTGAAGAATTATTATTTATTATTTATAGGTAAATGACCAATTAAGAGAATCTAGACTAGAAATAATCAACTTCATTTACCTTTTAAAATCCTAAAATCATTTTATAGACCTTTTTATATAAAACAGTTGAAGATCCCTGTTTTCTCTTTTAATTCTAATTTGTATTCTCTTTAAGAAAAAAGAGAAAATTTCCTATGTGATGCCTGAGTGGCAAGGGACTTTGACACTACAAATAGCCTGTGCTTTATCTGTTTTGCAAATAAAATGTCCCAAAGTATATAACACTGTTGGCTTTTGCTATTATTTTAATGTGACAGCTAGAATGAGATTCTGTGTTCTCAATTTTCTCTGTTATAATGCTGATTATGTATAATCCTATACCTGTGTTTTATGCTTACTAGTAAAATACAGATTTAATATGCATCTCTCTTTGTATTCATGGGCCAGAGAAGTGATATATATATATATATATATATATATATATATATATATATATATATATATGGTTTATGTTATGGTTTGATCTCTTTTATTTTCTAATTTCTGATTGAGAAGTGCTGGAAAAGCAGCCTTTAGTCATGAACGCTAATGGTTTAGGTCTAAAGTATTTCACAGGAGTCTCCACTTTAGAGGAGGGGCCTGTTGAGAGGGAGTGGGTCTCTGGGGCCTGGAGCTGGGAGGAAGGGTATAGTCTTATCTCTGTCTTGTCCCCCTCACCTCTTGCTTTCTGGCTTCCTCACTGAATTGCCCAAAACCCTGAGCTGAGATAAACTTCTCTTTAAGTTGCAAGTAGGAAGTATTTTGTCCCAGTAATAAGAAAATGATGAATACAAGTTCACCTGTGTATTATTTGAAGAAAAGGAAAGAATAAGAGATCCTCAGGACCACTGCTGAGACAATCCTTGGGGTGGGTTTGTCAACTCCTCGCTAATTTTATGGGTGAACACAGCTTGTGTAGAATTTCTGATTACTTGCTTCTCAGGATTGTATTGTATAGCTAATTGAGAAGGGTTTTTTTTTTTTTTTTTTTTTGCTGGCTCAGGCTGCCTTAAGGGCAGGTCTCAGGCTCCATGTGGAGGAGGGGATCGAACTGCGGTTCCCAGCAAGCCCCCTGTAGTATAGCTAATTGAGAGTGAAGTCTCGGAGCAACTTTAGAGTAACATGTTCATGACAGTATGTCTTTAGGCTGGGCTGCTCTGGACTACTAGTGGTTCAAGCTGAGGAACATGTTAAACCTTACTGAGTAAAGACGGTGTCATGAAATGTTTAAATGAGGAGTGATTTTTAAATCTTCTGGTCTAATTCCTTTTATTTCCCAGTGTGTATAGAGAGTCTTAGAAGTGCTAGCTGGCCAAAAGCGGCATAGCAAGAAATCTGGATTTCTTAAGCATTATAATGAAAATATACAATTTCCAAAGAGGCAAGGGCCAGAAAAGTAGTGTGTATCAGTGTTGTTAGTCACAACTCTACCTGTTATGTAAATGGAAATCAGGAGAAACAGATGCTGTTTGTAAATATTCCTTGAAGGATCTGGAATTTGTTTCATTTAATCCCCCCAAATATACTTATTTCCATGTATATTTTTTTCCTCTAGTGTAAATCTCTATAACATTGACATAAAAAAAAAAAAAACTATCAAGTGATTGGTTATAGGAAGTAATATTTATTAGTGTCATTCATAACCAGCTTTTATACATGGCCAACAATGTAATGGTTATTATCCCACAAGAACAAAAATATAGCAAGTATGTCTATAATCCACATCCTGAGATTTAAAAAAAAATGATTGTACAGGAAGTATAAGTGATTTGTCCATGTTCCCTAAGTTCAAATGAAGGGAAGTCAAAGGAATCCTACATCTGTCCCTACTTGGCTTCATAGCAGTATGTCTTGACTACTCTGTAGTGACATTGCCTTCGTTGTAGCTCTCAAAAAAATAATCTCTTTCAGATAATTAAGTTTTACATATGCTATATCTTTGGTTTCAGTTTCCTCTAGTGTGCCAGGTGCTTCCAAAGGATAAATATATCTGTCCCAAAGGCCTCTTCTGTCATTCCTTTGTGGTATCAGTAATTAACCCAGTTTATGTGTACTGAACCTATATGTGTGGCCCTAAGGGGATCTTGCATGGCTGCCACATTAGCTGGACTCTCATATGTTCATAGGTATTAAAGTTGAAAGAAGGAAGTTTATTTCCATGTTCTCAATTTTATAGTCTCAGCAATTCTTAAGATTTTACCTCATTTATTTAATCTATTCCTATTTAAATACATATTTTTCTTATTGAAATATTTTAGGTTAATCCTAGACATATAATTGGAAGCCTATCTAGTTTTATATGCATCTCTATAAACTGCATTTAAAGAATTTAACCAAAAAGCCGGGCGTGGTGGCTCATGCCTGTAATCCCAGCACTCGGGAGGCTGAGGCAGGAGGATTGGTGCGAGTTCGAGACCAGCCTGAGCTACAAAAGTGAGCTCAAGGCCAGCCTCAACTGCATACCGAGACCCTATCTCAAAAAAAGGCAAAAAAAAAAAAAAAAAAAAGAATTTACCCAAAATACTATTATTCCATGACAAGAGTAACAATGATTCCTTAGTGTCATCTAGAATCATCCATAATCAAATTTTCTCAGTTGGAATGACACATGAAATCCTCAAATTACAAGCTGGTTACGTTTCAAAGCCTGCAGATTTAGCTATTTGGAACTTTGAATTCATTTTCAGATGGAGAGGACATCATAAATTGTATTTAAGCCCTCCAAGCTTTCTTACAAAATCCTATTTAATGTGAAATGAATTGCAAATATATATGCAGAAAGAGTGGTAGAAACAATACTGTTCCTATTAGAATTCCAAACAAATTCATCTTCCTAACAACAGTTTTCTACTTTTGAATGCTGGCATTTAAGAGTATCTTTTCTCTGAGAAGAATTTCAAAATACTCAGATCTTTGTAGCAGTATTAAAATAGGTTTTAGAGCAGTGCTTTTCAAAATGTGGACACTAAGCCACCTTCCTCAGAGTTCTTGGATCTCTTATAAAACACACTGAATGATAGTGTCCTGGGGAAGGATGGAGGAATTTGACTTCTCGTGCATTTTTCTCTTGGTCATATGTACAAAATGAGCGCTGCCCTTGTTCTCTCGCACTGTGAGGCTCTGTCAGTGTGACCTTTCAGAATTGTGGACAAATTCACTTCCTGTAGTTGAGTATGGTAGCAAATGGACTTTTGCTGATCACTTTTAGTGATCTATTGATTATTTGGGGTTATGAAAAGTTATGTTATAAGCCTGAAAAGTTATGTTTTAGTACCTCAACTCCAGAAGTTCATTGACTCATGAGAGACTAGAGTTGAGAACTAGGCAGTCAGCAGAAATCAAGGCAACTGCTGTCTTTCATTTCTTCTCCCACGTGCATACCACGTATTCTGTGATTCTCCTTTCAAACTGCTTGTCTTTCTGACATTTCTCTGTGATCTTGCTTGCCCATGGCCACTCTTGAGTTTTTTTCCTACTAGTGGCTTAGTACTTGGTCACTGACTGGAGTCTGTCTGGAGAGAGATATTACTCTGCTATATTCAGCTCTTACCAATCTGCTGTGACCAAGAGGACAGAGGAACTAGACCTCTGTCCAGGCTTGGTGGGTTCTATGAGGAGGTGCAATAGGATGGCATACAGAGGGAAGGAGGAAGCTGTGGACAGCTAGTACCCTGGCATTTAAAAGACTTCAAAAAAAGAGTGCTCAAAAACTTAATTCTTGTCAATATGTTTGGGTATGATGATGCACTGATGGATTTGCCTGACAGCCTGCCTACTTCTAGTGTTTAGTTCCTTCCCTTCCATTCAGTTAGTTTATAGTAGACAGTAAGTGCAGCCCTCAGCAATGGTCAGCTGCCCTGACCATTGTCCTAAGGGTATGTCTTGCTGAGATTCTCGGCCTCAGATGATCAGGGCTATCAACTCAGGATCCTTTCCATTTCATCCTGGTTACCTTCATGTGTAGGAGAAAATGGCTGTCTCTTATTTTAAAACTTAAATTGTAGAGTATCTTATTTTTTGGGTCAGGCTTTTCTTTTCAGTGTGAAGGTTACCTATAAGTTTTGGTTAATCCTCAGGACATTTGCGGTTGAATCTTTATCTTCATTGTGTTCTTCTCACTTTTTGGAAGCCCAGTTTCTGCTTTGGTTTTCTCTATGGGGTTCTATTATGTTCTATCATGAGAGGAAAAATTGTAGTCATCCATGGCTCAATATAAACGTGCATCTTAATGTAAGAGAAGAGTTCAGCAGTCTTGTGACAGCACTTCAGAAAATGTCATCTCATGGAAGAGTAATAAATTATATTGTGTAAGTATATAGTATATGTATCTCAGAGGAGGTAAGCAGACTTGGGAATTGTGTTTTCTGCATTTTAGATAATGGGCAGTTCAAGGGAGATGCTGTATGCCTTTGCCACAACAAGGGAGTAGCGGGAGGGGTTCAGAGCTAATGTAGAGGAGAAGTGAGAGAACTGACACGAGAAGCCTTTCCTGTTTGTCCTAAGCTACAGAGAAAATAAACTCAAATGGAAGGTTTAATATTCTTGTTTCTTACTTTTCTCTCATTGCTGAGACAAAATCCCTGCCACCCAACGTTTAGGAAGGGAAGATTTATTTAGCTCACAGTTTGTAGAGGTTTCAGTCGATAATCAGCTGGCTGCAAAGCAGGATGCTACATGGCAGAGGGCAGCAGTTCATCTCAGCAGAAGACAGCAAAACAACAAGAAAAAGGAGGAAAGAGCAAGCCTCCTGTCCTCCCTTGTATCAGTACTGGCTACCTGCCCTGGAGCAGGCATGGCACTCACAGTGTCTGCACGCCTTTCTCTTACAAAGGCTGAGGATGTTTACAAAGTGAATGACTCCTAGCTGAGTCACTTAGTTACACTTCTAAACTTCTCAAGTTGATGCAGTGTATCAACCGTTACAATTCTTAATCAGTTTATGTATGTTTGCATTGCAAAGTAATAAATCGTCATTAATAAATTAAGGGTTTATTACCATACGTTTTTGCATAGACATGTTATATGTGGCAGGCCAATTGTTTAATTCATAAAATTTCCAAAGAACAGTGTATTTGCAATTTACTTTGTACCACTTTTAATGCTAGATCTATGAAAGATTGAGTCAATGTGATGTGACTGAAAGATACTAGAGCAGGAATCAGCAAACCTGGCATTGAATACTGCCCTACTGCTGCTAATAACAGACTAGTGCCTACTGTTCTGAGCCTTCTTAGGGCTATGTTACATTCTTCTCCTAGAGCAGTTAATGTCAATAGCTCTCAGAGCAATAAAGACTAAACATTAGTAACTACAAATGTATCAGAAGGTGGCTCAAGAAGTTTCTTCTTCCATTCTGATATTCTAATACTGATAGCACACAGCTTTTGCTAAGAACATTTTTGGGATTCTATAGGCCAAGGAACACCAGAGATACCTTCTTGGAGATAATGAGGAGAGGAGGGTCTGGTTAAGTTAAAATAGTGTATAGGGAGCCCTTTCTGATCCTTGTCTAGCTCTGGGAAGTTAATATTTGTGATCCTATGGATAAATTGTTAGAATCCCTTCAAGTTAATTCTGGTCTACCACTTCTTGGGCAAATCACAATAAGAATAAAGACATTAAAGCATATTTATAGTTATGGGAAGCCAAGGGGTCTTAAGTCCAGCCATGATGATGACTGTCTGGAACAAAGGCCTCCACCCGGGGCTGAACCAGGGGTTTGTTCTGTCATAAAGGAGGATTGGCTTGAGGAGAATGACTGAGAATTGTGGGAAGCTGGTGAGTACTGTGAGTGAGGCTGGGTAGGAGGCTTGCATTTACCTCTGTCCTATGCAGAGAAGTATACGCAGAAAATGTATTTACGCTATATAGTTGAGTTAGTATCTGATGTTTCAGGGACTGGTGCTTCAGCTCTGATGTGTAATCTTTCAAGCCCCAGGAAGTCACAGCCTCTGTCTCCAGGCTCAATCTCAGATGACAGCGAGTAGAGTATTGACTTTGTCCTGTCTTGACCAGCCTTATATATATATATATATATATATATATATATATATATATATATAT
>PVJA010057339.1:0-10476 GCA_004027025.1 Myocastor coypus
AAAAAAAAAAAACAATACTGCCCTGGACTCCTCACCTTTCACCACATCAGCCACGTCACAGGTTGGATCAATACTTCCTATGTGTTTCGGATGCGCAGGATTAGTGTCACCACCAAACAGAAGTGCTAAACACAAAAGAGAAAGGGTAGGATTAAAATGCACGCTGGGCAGACAAACAGGGAGAAGTAGGAATATGCACAGCTCTACCAGCCAAAGAAGGAAGAAGGATGTGCTTTGAGGCCTGTCATAGTCAGCAGATCCTAGTGACATGTTCAGGGTCCTAACCTTTTCTCCTCTAGCCAGTGTGACAGAAGAAACAACTCACCTTCATCCATAGCCAAGTTTACTCACTTCCTCAAGACTGCTCCAGACATTTGTTCTGATATTTGTTAAATATTCAGAACACACAGTCCATACCATTTGGACAGGCCTGCAAGTGCCATCACTGGCAGCATTTCAAATGTCTCTGTTGTAGGGAATGTTTTCTGTGCTGTATACACAAACAATATTTTTCAAGTATCTTAAAAGAATATTTAGATAATTTCTCCATACACAAGACTTGCAAAATTTCATTTCTGAAGCAAAGCCAAAAGAAGACCTGAAGAAAAAAGGGCTCACCATCCAAATTTTTACAGGTTTATTTTTCGGTTGTATTAAGGATCAAACCCAGGACCTCACGCATGCTAGGTAAGTACTCTACCACTGACTTACACCCCCAGCCCTGCTCTCCTTCTCTGCTCTCCCTTCCCTCCCCTCCCCTCCCCTCCCCTCCCCTTCCCCTTCCTTTCCCTTTCCTTTCTTTCTTTCTTTTTTCAGAAAGGGTCTCACTGTGTAGTGCAGGCTGGCCTCAAACTGATGGCAATCCTCCTGCCCCAGATTCCCAAGTGCTGGGATTATAGGCTTGTGTATTTATTTTTAAATCGAGCAAAAACTGGGAATAACTTGGACTCCACAAAAAAGGCTGATAGAATTTAAATTATGAATAATATTAAGTATGGGCTAGAAGCCAGTACTTAAAAGTTCTAATGATTAAGGGGAAGAAAATCAGAGCTGTATAACCTTAACTGATGATCTAAAAATATCCAAAATATGTACATCTTTAATATATTTTTATTTATTTTTTTTTCTTGTTTCAGAACCGTTGTTTATTCACTCATTTTTATGGCTGGCTCAGCCCACCCCGAGGGCAGGGCTGGCGCAGCATGTGGTGCCGGGGATCGAACTGAGGTCCCTGAAACCACCCAAGCTTTCCCAAGCAGGCGCTTTGGACCACTGAGCCATCCTGCCAGGCCCCTAAAATATGTACATCTTTAGAGCTGAAAAAAATTGCAGTTATAGTTTAATTGAATAGTATTTCAGATATTTCTAATATAAACTGCCATATATTTGTGGTTAAAAGATATGCATTTAAAATAAAGCCATGCTTCATAGTTGTATAGCAAAAGCTTATCCAAGTAAATTAGTAAAATAAAGGTGCTCTGTCCACTCTCTCATTCAACAAGGTTGAAGAACTAGGCTACAGCTATACAAATGCTTTTACTTAAGAATTATGAAATCAAAGAGACAATGCTAAAAATGAGCCAAAAAGTTTTCTTTGATGAATCTTAATTTTTTAAAATATGTGTTTATCACTCTGGAGAACAGACTAAAACTATCAAGGAGGAGTTAATAACTGATCATGTCATTTAGTTGAATTTCACTGATCACTAAAATAAAGGATAGAATGCTTATTTGTAAACATACTTGTTATGTATGTGCAAGATTGATGGTTTCAAAACTAAAAAAGAAAATATATAATATGCTGGATAAAGGATGGAACACATGAACATATTCAGACATGGATACCCATTGTCATTAAGGCTGGTCCCTCATGCCCACCAAGAATGTAATGACAACGGCTGGGGACATAGCTCAGTAGAATAAGCATTTCCCTGGCAAGCGCAAGGGCCTGAATTCAATCCCTAGTTCAGAAAAAAAAAAAAAAAGAATGTAATGGCAGAGACTCAGAAGGTCTTGTCTCTAATATAAGCTTTATAAATGCCTTTCAGTGAGCTTGTTTAACAAAACCTACTAATCAATAGTTTTTTGTACACAAATTCACTTAAGAAAAACTGAAACAGAAATGAAAAACATTTCCAATGTTCTAGTTTTCGGAGCCCATGTGGACAGTATATAACGCTTACAACCCTTGTGTGAAGGTGGTACATGCACACAATGCGCTTTCATTCTTCACTTAATCCCCTTTCCCTTGCCTCCCCGCTCCCACTAGCTCTTGCTCTCATTCCTACTTGAGGAACATCTATCTATGTCCTATTATCTTTTATTTTTCTCTTTATTTTTATTTTGGGTTTCTGACATAGGAGAAACCAGGTGACACTTAAGCCTGTGTGGCTCATTTATTTCCCTTAACATTATGGTCTCAAGGTGTATCCATTTGCCTACAAGTGACTCAAGTTTATCCTTCGTTGTGGCAGAGTAGCACTCGACTGTGTATATATACCACATTTTCTTTCTTTGTTTCTTTCTTTCTTTCAAAAAAAATCTTTCTTTCTTTCTTTTTCTTTCTTTCTTTTGTCTTTTTGAGACAGGCTCTCACTATGCAGTTCAGGCTGGCCTTGAGCTCACTTTTGTAGCCCAGGCTGGTCTCGAACTCGCACTGATCCTCCTGCCTCAGCCTCCCAAGTGCTGGGATTACAGGCGTGCGCCACCACACCCGGCTCTATACCACATTTTCTTATCCATTCATCTGTTAATAGACATAAATGTTGCTTCCAAGATTCAGCTATTATGAATTGTGCTGCTGTGAACATGGGTATGCATGTATCACTGTGATATGATGACTTTAACTCCTTTGGGAAAATACCTAGAAGGAGAATTAGCTGGGTCAAATACAATTTCTAGTTTTAGCTTGCTGAGGACTCTCCATACAGGTTTTCATCCTGGCTGTACTAGTCTATATCTCCACCAACAATGTAGAATCAATAACCAAATTTAGCAATGCAGCAAGAAACAAAGATTAATACAGAAATAAAATGTCTGGGGCCGGCGAGATAGCTCAGGGGACTAAAGTGCCTGCTTAGGCAAGTGCAGGCACCAGGATTCAATCCCCAGCAACGTATGCCATGCCAGCCCCGCCCCCAGGTGATGCTGAGCCAGCCAGAGTCTGGGCTTAGTAGTGTATGCCTGTAATCCCAGCATTGGGGAGGCTGAAAGTAAGAGGATCACCACGAGTCCAAGTTGTGAAGTGAGACCCTGCAACAACCAAATATATAAAAAAAAATTCTGCAGTAAATATATGTAGTTCAGTGAACTAACAGGAAAGTAAGAGAAACACTTATAGGAAATCACTTTGGTTACCTTTTCAAAATTGGAACAACAAAAGGCAACTTACTATGCTGGTTAATAAGCATTCGAAAAGAGATGCGGTTGGTGTAAAATCGATCCAGAAAATACTGAATGTTACTGCTAATTAAGGGATCAAATCCAAACTTCTCCTTGTATTCAATCACTCCTTGTGCCATTGTAGGAACCACATCGTTGTGTCTATTTCTAACTTTAATCAGAACTTGTAGAAAGCTGCATAGGAAGGAAGCAAAATATGATGAGTCTTTGTCTCATAGGCCAGTGCTTAAAACTTCCCAGCTCTGTTCCCAGGCTGGCTATCTGCTCAGATTTGTGTAGATTTTCATTATGTGCTAAAAGGAAGCACTCATCAGAAAGTAAAGTATTACCCATATTTTGGCTTAAAACTTTCTACAGAAATTCGTCTTTCAAACAAAAGTAAAAGGTCCTAGTAAAGAAAAAGTGCTCACTATGTAGGCATGTACTGACTTTGGGAGTGATTACATATCACAGGTTTGATAAATCCTTGTCGAATAAAGAACTGAAGACTACATCAGCATTTCTTCTGACAACATGAGGACAATCTCTCCCCTCAAAAAACCTTAAGGATTTATTTATGAAGTCTCAAAGCAACAGCTCACATGAATAAATGAAGAATGTCAAACTTAAGGACCTTTTTGAAGTTAATTTCTTATAGCAGTAAAATGTAGTGATGAAATGTAGATAAAAGAAAGACAATGAAATAAATTTATTTGGTAGGCACAGTGGTACATGCCTATAGCCCCAGTGCCTCAGGAGGCAGGAAGATCAAATGATCCCAGGAGTTCAAGACCAGCTTCATAAACACAGGGAGACCCAATCTCATAAAGCAAATAGATGAACTTATTCAAGTATCCTGGCATAGTACCATGAAGCTACATAGGAAAAATATACTAAAAAGCAAAACTAAGAATACAAAGATAAATCAATCAATGGAACCCAAAAATTGTTTGGCTTAACGGTGAGCATGAGTATAAAAATTTTAGCATAGTGAGTAAGTGAAACTGCAAATCAGTAGGAAAATAATCAAAATACTTGGGACAGCAGGTTCACATTTAAAGTCACATTCCACTATCAGGTCTTAGGTTAAAAAAGTGGATTTAAAAAGTAGGGTGAGATCATAGGATAAGAAATGAAAATGAAATGGGTAAGAGTATAACTGGGTAGGGAAGACTGTTCTTAGCTTAATTCAAAAGGCAGAAACAAGTGATATGAAGAAACAAATGACAGGGAGACTGGAAAATACATTGCAAAAATTACTACATTTAAAAAAGGAAAAGAGAAGTACCTTATCACAAAAATAGGTGAAGGCTATCTTTGGAAAATTTACCGAACAGTAGAAACACAAATGTCAGTAACTTCATCCTCACAAAAAAGGATGATTAAAAGATACTATTCTCTATTTACCAGAGAATAACCAGAGTCAGTAGAGTATGGAAGCTTCACTGACACATTTTTAAGGGCGATTTAACAATATACCAAAGCTTTAATAAAATAACTTCACTTCCAGGATTGATCCTAGCAAAATTACCAGACAAAGTGGACAGTTACTTTTAAAAGCTGTTGTCTAGCACACTCTTTGTAGTAGCAAGGAAACTATAAGCCTGTCTAAAATCTAACAACAGACTACTAATATGAGTAGGTACATGCCACTAATGGTGCTTCTGTAAATGACAGATCCTATATACACTGGTAGTGTCATGGACATCACAGCCATTTTAGTTTGTGCAAGTACACTCTATGACAGTGGTACAGAACCTATGGCACACGTATTGTTTTTCTTTTAAGACAAGAGATGTTAGTATATGAGATGTTTTTCTAAACAAAGACCTCAGTATTCAGGTTTAATTTCAGTGTTGACACTTTTCAGTAACTGGGTGCAGTTTGAGCACTTGTCTTGAAAAGTTTCACTGTCACTGCTCTATGATAGTCACACAAAAATGAAAACAGTCAGTTGTGGTGGATGATTGTAACTCCAGCACTCTGGGAGGCTGAAGCAGGTCAATCAACAGTTTGAAGCCAGCCCAAGCAACTCACAGACTTAGGGAGATTCTCCCAAAATAAAAAACTAAAAAGGGGTGCGGATGTAGCTCAGTGTGAAGGGCCTACTTTCACTTCACTAAGGTGAGAACCCAGTTGGCAATGTCATACATCTTCTCACTAATCAGAGGAGGCCACCACCATGACACTCCCCAGCCTTACTCAATGAAGAGCCAGGGGTTGTTCAAATCCTACCACTTGCAGGCTGGTGAACCAGGCAAGATACCAAACTTCCCTGAGCAGAAGCTCTTATCAATCTTGCCTGCTGTACACAGGACAGTCTTTTTTTTTTTTTTTGTGGTACTGGGAATTGAACTCAAGACCCTGTTTGCTAGGCAAGCGCTTATTCTACTGAGCTATCTCCCCGACCCAAAAATTACTCTTTTTTTTTGTCTTTTTGAGACAGGGCCTCACAATGCAGTTCAGGCTGGCCTTGAACTCACTTTTGTAACCCAGGCTGGTCTCAAACTCACATCAATCCTCCTGCCTCAGCCTCCCAAGTGCTGGGATTACATGTGTGTGCCACCATGCCCCGAGTGGATGGTATTATCATGAAGACGTAACACATGCTAGATTCAGGGCTGGCTGCTCACAAAGCAGGCTTATGTCCATACGTCACATCTGACTGATAATCTCTTTCAGAAATCAAGACAGGATTTCAGAAAAGCATGTAGAAACTTAACATACTGTACTTCTAGAAATCTACATCCTCAAGTTTAGAGTTAAGGAAGCTAGCCTTCATTTGTAGGACTTCAGATGGACAAAATGTCACCATCTAATGACTTCTGAAAAAACAAAGCTTCTGGATTCAATTTATTTAATATTGATACCTTCAGCAATAGCACTGGGTTGTATTAAGGAAAGTACTGCATTTGAATCTCTAATCTAACACTTGCTTCGTCTACATTTCACAGACTTATTAGAAAAAACACTTAGCAAAATATAAAGCAGGTCAGGGCCTTTCCCCCTTTGAATCTTAATTTGTGAACTTGGCTAATTACTCATGAATCGAACTGACACTTCTGCCAGTGCAGTATGTGGTAAAGAATACACTGTGCCAGGGAAAAGGAACCAGGTCTGTTATGCCTTCTATCTGCTAAGAATAGTCATAAGCTTGGGAAAGTCTCTTCACAATTCTGAACCTAGTTTCTTTATCTGTGAATTCAGAGGTCTGGGCTAAACACTAACTAAGGTTGTCTTTATGCTGTGCTGTTTCCCTTATTCTTTTTATGGAAAACCTACGTCGGGTCTCTGTTCCTTAGCTATAAGGATTAGGTTTATACTTAGAAATTTCTGAGCACAATAGGCCTGCTATGTGTGTTCAGTCATTTCTATAAGAAACAGGGGAAAATTAATAGGAAGGAAACAATTTCTGTTGGAGAAAAACCCTGCACAGCTAGGGTTACTGTTTCTTAGCTAAGCAAAAAGTGAAAAACAAATACTTTCCATCAGCCTGAGAATTTAGCAGTCTTTGTGCATAATGGCAGCACCAGAACTCAGGCTGTTATATTAAAAGCACATTTTTCTATGCTTATCTAAAATAAAAGCATTACAGTTTTCCTGTGCTCAAATGTAATACCCCATTGAAAAGATGTTTAAATTGCAAAGGATTGGGTAGATAATTTCTTCTTATGTGGAAGCCACTGCATTCTTAAACTTACCACTAGATGGAACATTTACTGCAATGTTTAGAGCCAGTATCCACTTCATCTTGACTACATGTGTTAAGAACTCTGACATGAAACAGTAATTTGAAATAGTATTATTATTCCTTGTGTACTATGCTAAATTCTTAACTCAAAAATTTAAAAACTCCAATGAGTCATTTACTCACTAAGGAAACCAACACTTTTGTCCAAATTATATTTCCCGGGCCTTACTGATATGAACTTCTATTACCAAAAACCTTTTTTTACCCAGTTATTCTTATATTCAGGTAAGTGGTAGCATACTTACTTATCTAAAACCTTCGGGTCTTCAGGGCTCTTATTTTCATATTCTAAAAGTTCAAGAAAACTTTGCATGTACCTAAAACATAAGAGTTACTGTTAGTTTCCTACCCAACATCCATTCCTCGTTCCCTCTTCCCAGTAGTAGGCTAAATTTTCTCTCAGGTTTCATCTCATCCTGACATGCAAGTCAATGGTTTGGAAGAAGTTATTTTCTCCAAAGCCTGTAGGGGCCCCTTTTTCACTTCTCATGAATTATTCATTTGTCTGGTAGTCCAGGTCTAAGCCTATCACTGCATATATTTCTCTGAAACAGGGGCTGGCTCATGAATGGGCATATTCCTCAATTCATGCCAATAAAAGGACAGACCTTCTGGTGGTCTCTGGAAAAGAAATCAACTTGCTGTACCTTTGTACAGTATACTGTGTGGTTATAAAGTTCAGAACTGCTGCAGCTATTCTACCACCAACAGGTAATTAAGCCTGAAAATGAAGCCAACACCATCAAAAAGCAAGGCTTTTGTAGCGTCATGAATCTCTGATTCAAACTAACACCAAAAGCTCATCCCTATGGCTGACACTTTTAGTTATACAAGCCAGGGTAAGCTGTCTCTGCTGCCATTACAAACATATCCTAACTTATATTCTAAATTTTGGGTTCGACCATCAAAACTGTACATATATTTTTTATAATTTTATTACTTTTAATAAGAAATAACAATGAGACAGTTTCAAAACACATTAATAGGACAGCCACAATAATTAATACAATGTATATTGCTGTCTCCATAGTAGTTGTTCAGAGTACAAGATGCAAACATGATAACTTTTCTAAATACTATCAGTACAAATATTTCTTCTCATTGAGCTAAGAGAAAGCAGTTGTATACATAGCCCAATATTCCACAACAGTAGTGGGTTATCAGCAGAACTGACATTGTTCGAAGCTGTTGACTTGAGCCTTTTACAGCTCAGCATACTAATCTGGCTTTATTTTTTATGCCTGTGGTAAAACTTTTCTGCTGGATGGTTAAAACCAAGTTGAAGCAAGACCTATGTACATATAAATTTTAAGAAGCACATGAATGACTCTAGAAACAAGAAATGAAGGTGCCATCTCAGACTGAAGTTAATTTCATCAATACAAAATGGAAGAAGCTATTTTATTTTATTTTATGTATTTTATATCCTCAGACAGCTTCTGGATTAAGAATTTCTCCATGTTTTGATAAGGACCTGTACAAGAAAAAAATGCTTACAACATTAAGACCTGGAGGACACAGAAAAATATCAGTTAAATCCAGTGAGAATCTGCTAGGTCTAGTGCAGCTTCAGATATTCCAATTAGAAGTATGTGATTTCTACCTTGGAGGTTAGCATATTCTGAAAGAATTATGCCTTTATTCTTACCATTTCCAACAATTAATCACCTTTAACCCTATTAATAGAAAATGAGGACACTCAAGTGACTAAAAATGACAGATATAGCTGTGAACAGGAATGACTTGCTTCATCAATTCACATGAGATTTGAGAAAATGCATTTGATACACTCATTCCCTGGTGTAGTTTTTTAAAGTTTCTGAGCACTGGTGGGTGTGGTGGCACATGGCCATAGTTCTAGCACTTGGCAGGCTGAGTCAGGATTGCCACAAGTTTGAGATTATCCTGAGATACATCAGGAAAAAGGAAGTTTCTAGCCATGTAAAATTATGGGCTAGGTACTGTTAAAGTTGAGATACCCTTAAAAAAAAAGTCAAGATACCCTGAGAGAGCACAGTCAGCCAGTTCCAGAGATGCCCTCTAAGCTTGCTTGCATGTGGTAAGACAAGCTTAGGCAAGCCTCCTGTCCTTCTCAAAGTGGACAGTCCTTTAAAGAGCAAAGACAAAAATGGAGAGAAGTCTAAGATTACCCTGAGACTCCTAGCCTGAGAAATCAGGACAGCAAGAATATTTCATGACCAAGGGGTCAGTTTTACATATAAAATGCACTTTTAACCCTGCAGAGATAGCAGGGCCAGTGTTACCCATTAACAAGGGTAAGAAGCAGGCCAATCAGATAACTCAGCAGACTAAAGCACCTCATTAGGTAGGAGCAGCAACCGGTGTTCCATCCCTGCTGCGCCGCGCTGGCCCTATCCCCACGGTGCACTAAGACAGCCACTGAGACTAGGTATAGTGGTGCATGCCTGTAATCCCAGCACTTGGGAGGCTGAAAACAGGAGAATCACTATGAGTCCAATCTGTGTAGGAATCCTATAGATCTTGTTCTAAAATACATAAAAAATACACAATGCGTAAGAAGAGTTAGTAGCTCTCAGATCAGGTGTAACCTCCAAGACGTTAGAAGCAAAACAAAATGCCCAAAATAAGTAAATACATGATCCTGAACTGGATTCCTAAATCAGAAGGCAGAAACTGCTTTTTTTTTTTTTTTAAAAAGGGAACATTATTAAAACAATTGAGATAACAAGTTCTATACATTAGAAAATATTACTGTACCAATGTTAAGTTTCCTGAATATTATGAGTATGAGTACAGTGGTCAATAACAAGAGTGGCATTCATCTGAGATTGAGCAGGTCCTGGCAGATGACCTCACTATAATACTTTTGGGAGTGTGGCCCAGCATTGAACTCTGGGCATTTTCCAACTGCACTCCTGTGGGCTATTGAAGGTGGCTTTGCTTAATATTGTACAATTTCTGAAAGTAAAAAGTTTATTTCCGTTAAAAAATACTTCTTGTTGTCAGGTGTGGTGGCTCACGCCTGTAATCCCAACACTTGGGAGGCAGAGACAGGAGGATGGGTGTGAGTTCAAGGTCAGCCTGGGCTACAAAAGTGAGCTCAAGGCCAGCCTGAACTGCATAGGGAGACCCTGTCTCAAAAAGACAAAAAAAAAAAAAAAAAAAAAAAAGAATGTAAAAAAAAAAATACTTCTTGTATAAGGCTGCAGTGTCCTCTGCCAGCTTGTAGTTCTGGCACACTTTTGTGGTAATTACTTTTTTTTAACTCTTTTTTAAAAAATTTTTATTTATTTATTTTTTTCTTGTTTCAGAACCTTTGTTTGTTTATTCACTCATTTTTATGGCCGGCTCAGCCCGCCCCA
>PVJA010057340.1:0-10479 GCA_004027025.1 Myocastor coypus
CAACATGGCAGCAGAGCAACAGCAACAGCTAGAGCTCCTGTCTATCTCTCTGTCTCTCTTTATATTACATTCAGGCTCTCCGCCTTAGCTCCCGCCCTAGGCTACACCCATAATTCCAGAAGTACTTCCACCCATAATCCCATCAGTACTAAAACCTATAATCCTAGGGATCATGGATGAAGTCTCAAACTCTAGAAGTCCCCACCCAATGACTCCATGAGGCTTTGGGGGGACAACTAGACATAAACCATAACAGAAGGGTTGCTGCACTATGCTCTTTACTCATGTTGTTCCTTCTCTTGAGCTTGGTTACCATGTACTGAAGCCCATGCAAAGATAAGCCAAATGAAACTTTTCTTCCTTTAAGTTTCAGGTGTCAGATATTGTATTCCATTAAGAAGTAAGCTGGCTAATGCAGAAAATTGATGCTGTAGCATTAGCGACATAGCTTTGGTTGTGCCTGACAATGTTATTTAGAACTTTGGAAATGTTTGGTGGAAGTAGTTTGCAAAGATTTGCAGATACAACTAAGGAAAACCTAGAAAGCTAAGCAAAGAACTTGCTGGATGGTTCTGGTTGGGGTTCAAGAGTTCAAAATGTGGGGCCAGCCTGATCTGACACACCTGACTAAAGTGCCTGCTTAGGCAGAGCGCAGTGGCCAGGGCTCAATCCCTGGAGCATCAGGTAGTCCCTGCCTGTGGGGCGCACTGAGATGGCAACTAAGACTGGGCATCGTGGTGCAGTAATCCCAGTGCCTGGAAGGCTGAAAATAGGCGAATCACTATGGGTCTAATCTAAATATTGAAACCCTATAGAGCCTATAAACTCTGTCCTAATTAGAGAAAAAAAAAGTCAAAATGTGGATATTAAAGACTAGGGTCATGAGGTTTCACCTGGGAAAAAAGACACCACTGACATTTGGACTAGGATCCATGTATATTACACTCTGAAAACATTTGGAAATATTTGCTCATCCCTAAGCTTGTGTAGAACACTTAGATGGAGGACAGTGGAGTAATTATTCTAGCCTGGAAATTTTCAAGACTGCCCCATATTTAGGCTGTGAATGAATCTGATTCTTGCTTTTACCCTGGTTGATAGTGAGACTCATTGGAAAAATTGGAGCAAAATACTTGAAAAACTTAAATTTTGTGTGAGAATTTATGTGTAACATTTGCGCTAAAGGAGATGTGGCTGCTGATGAGATTGCTGCTGTTAGAAAGAAATGAAATACTTTATCCCAGGAAAAGAAAAAATAGACGTTGAAAGCAAAGTAGGAATTATGAAGATCCCACCCAGCAGACTCCATCCAAAAGTGTACGCCTTTGATTTAAGAATACAGCCCACTTATAGAATTGGACTGCAGGGACTGACTTCACTTTTAGTCATCCAGACACTGAGAGGCTGCTGCTTGCATGGCCCATTGGGTCCGTGGTACTGCCCATGCTGATGTTTGCCATCTGATGTTGGTTTCCTAGATACACAGAATGCAAGAGTCGTGTGGTCAGATTTCAAACAAAGGTCAGGGAAGCCAGAAAAGAGCTCCTAAAGGGCAATGTGTGATTCTGTGGGAATGAAGGTAAAGTGCTGGTCTCCTAAGCTATCTCTGAAACATGCTTTTCCATAGAAATTGCATTATGAATCATACTAAATCAACTTGGGGAAATGAAAGATGAAGATTTTTGTGTTATGATAATACATATTTATATAGAATATGAACCCATGCAAAATGTGAATAACTGCCCAAAAAGTAGCTATCACCCATAAAATGCTCCCCACACTACTCCCAAGTACTTAATGTTCCTGAACAGTGTAATGGAGACATGGACAAAGCTATAATGCTAGTACCCTATACTATATATTGAAGCATATATTTTGAATAGTAACTGCATATTTAAAATATGCTGATTGACTCAGTTTATTATGTGTATATACTGGAGAATTTTAATCATTGATATATTTCTTTTGATTTGTCCTCTCTCTCTCTCTCTCTCTCTCTCTCTCTCTCTCTCTCTCTCTCTCACTCTCTCTTTCTCTCTCCTCAGGGAAGGGTCTATAGGGAGTTCAGAGTCTCACTACTAGATTGGACTCATAGTGATCTGCCTGTTCACAGTCTCCCAAGAGCTAGGATTACAGGCATGCACCACCATGCTCAGTCTCAATTGCTGGGGGTGAGGCTGACACGGCAGGCTGCAGGAATTGAACCCCTGTCCCCTGGGCCCGCTTGCAGGCACTCTAATCTGCTGAGCTATTTGGCTATTTCTTAGTCCTCATATCTGCATATTGCATGCCTTAGTCAATAGTATCTCAGCTCCTTAAATACATATTAACATATATATTTTCTTACAGAAATACAGTCAGACAGTAGCTGGTATTTACATATATCCTTCTAACACCAATTTATCTGTCATTGCTGTTTTGTCTATTAAGAATGGAATAAGCAGTATTTAAACAATGTTTTAATAAAGCAAAACTATTACTCATGTGCAGACTCAAACTATGTTTAGGTTAGATTACATTGGATTCTTTTATAAAAGCAAAAAGTTTTGTGTGAAAATTAAATGACTATAACTAAAATGCCAAAAACAAGAATGAGAGTATCATTATACAGACTATAAAAATATTTAAAGCATTTTAAATTTTCCTTTATCATTCCTACAATAATTAATAAATCAGTTTCAATATTTAAATTTTTATTATTGATAACTAATTCTTACTTACCTATAGCTCGTTAGTTATTTATGATAAATTTTTCTAATATATACATAAGATATATATATATATATATATATATATATATATATATATATATATATTTAGAGATTCATAGCATTTCTCTCAACAAAATGGAATTGGGATCACTCTTTGTTACACTAAAAGAAAATCATCTTAGTAAGAATGAAAAAATTTAATCCCACTAGTTATAAAAATAAACAAAAATGATAAAATAGTTATACTTTTAAATATTCTTATTGTAAGAACCAAAAATCTCACTTGAGAATTTCCACTATGGCCAACATAGAGTAACCCTTAATGCCTGAGGTCCGGCACCAGGCAACAGTGATCTCTGCATGGTGGCCAACAAATGCTTTGAGTCTTACTCTTGTTCCAGCTTAGTCCACGTAGTTTCCCTACTGCAGTGGAGAGGGAAGTTGAAGCAGAATATAGCATGTGTCTGAGTTGAGGAGCCATGGGTGCAAGCCTGGAGTGAGCAGAGCAATCTGAGTTCACATAGGGATGCAGGCCTCCAGCAAATACTAAGCAGAATGTTCATCAGTACCTCCATTTGTACTTGAGCACAGTAATTTGAGGCTCAGGAAAGAGCAGAATAAAAGTTCTGAGAAACCAGTGACCAGCACTCACTGAGCCCTACACATAGTGTCTCTTTCCTCTAGCCAGACTGAGAAACTTCATACTTTACTGTGATGGACATGATGCTCAGAAGAATCCTGAGTTAATACTATGGAATAGCTAGCCCTACACAAGACACGACTGTGACAGCTTGTGCTTGGATGTGCCCCCGAGGCTTCAGGTGGCTGTCGACTGGGCATTTACAGAGGCAGCTGCAGCTAGAGCGGGGTGTGCTGGAAGGGATTCATGGTGCAATGCCAGGCTCAAGGGCACTGGGATAAGGGTGTGAATTCCACCTGCTGCCATAGTAGCCTGGGTAGAGTAAAAGGGGAGAAGGACACTGTAAAGTCCCTGCCTTGGTTGCATTGCCACCTTCTGCCAGCCCTGGGCTGTTCTCTGTCAGGCCTGTCTGCCCTGTGCTACCCTGCTTTGGAGCCACCTTGACTGGAATAGCTACAAGTTCTGAACCAGACAAGCTATTTTTTATTTAACTTTGGTTGTTGGGCATTTTTGTCTCAGCAATGAGAAAAGTAACTAAGACAATGATTTTGAGCTCATCTAAAAGGTCTTCAAAGCACCTCCAAAGAGCACACTGTAATAGATACCTAAAATCAAGAAAAATAGTGAATCATATGTAATTATATATATATATATATATATATATATATATATATATATATAGTATTGTTTAAGAAGGAAATTTTGTAAGAACTTGCCTGTATTAGAAGTTACCAATCATGCAAACAAACAACAAGTTTAATTATATGAAGAGAGGAGACAAATAAGATGAAAGAAATTACCTTAAACAAATTAGTCAAGTACTTCTAAATTTGAAAGTAAGTACATATCTATGTATCTAAGATACTCAGCCTCAAAGTGTAAGATACATGAAGAAAGTGACACAAACTTACTTTATAATCTACTGGCTTAGAATAAATTCAGAAGAAAAGTCTAAAATAAACTCAGAGAAAAAGAGAACCTATGCACAGGAAAAAGTAAAGATAATTGCACATTTCTTATCAGGAAAATGTAAATAAAAGTGTATTTTTAAAGTACTGAAAGCAAAATCCTGGCAGTTTTGAGCTCCTATAGAGAAACAGTGTTTACAAAAATAGCAACAACTAATAGCATTTTTGTAGATTAGTATTAGAAACTATTTATTGCAAGCAAATGAGAACTATAGAAGATGTTAAAGGAAATTCTCCTGGATAAGGACAATTGATAACAGATGGAAACATGGAAATACAAAGGAATGAATACCAAAAATAAATGAGCAAATATAAATAATTTTTCTCATTGCTATACCATTTTAAATGATAACCCACTATTAAAAGCAAAAACACAATGTACTGTGGAGCTTATAGTGTGTGAAAGTAAAAGTAAAATATGTAACAGAATGAGTACTGTGAAGGAAGTCCTATAAATACATTGTCACAAGGCTCACATTCCATCTGGGACATGGTTGCCGTTTGAAGCACTGACAAGTTCAAGATCCGTCCCGTAACCCTGTACCATGAAAGTAGAAAAAAAATTATAGCTAATGAGTCAACCACAATGGCAAAAATGGAATCACTCAACTGAAGACACAGTCAATAAATTCATGAGAAAATATTCAACATTTTTGGACCTTAGAGAAACACAAAATATATAACACTGAGATTTTAACTTACTCCAGAAAGAATGGCTATGACTAGGAAATCAACCAATGGCAAATGCTTGTAGGAATGTGGTAAGAAAGGCATCCTTCTCCGTTACTGGTGGAGAAAGACTAGCGCAACCACTATGGAAAGTGATGTGGAGATTCCTCCAACAACTAAAAATAGACATTCCAGTTTCACCGTGTATATTCTTTTGAGGTGTCCTTCCAAACATAGTTAAAGATATTACATTATATTATATGCTTAAAATATTATATCATATAGAATATAAGGATATTATACATAAAGATATTATATTATACATGACTATGTGCCATACTGATGTTTGTAGCAGCAAAATTCAAAATAGCTACCTTGGACACAGCATATATTTCTATCAATGGATGAATGGATCAAGAAAATGTACCATTCATGCCTAACAGAGTACTACTCTACTGTAAGGAAGGATAAATTCAACTCAGTTTTACAAAAATGGATATATATAGAGCCTGTAACACCAGGCCAATCAGACATGCAAGTTTAATATTGCATGGCTTCTCTTATATAGAAAACATAATAAATATGAATAAAACAGACAGATAGAGACAGAGGAGACAGAGAAAAAGACAGTAACAGAAACAGAGAGAGAAAGCTATTGCAGTCTAGCATGGGCAATATATCCAATAGTATTTCTTGATTGGTATAAGTGTCTTCTGTGTTTTACGTGTTTTCTGGACTATTTGTCTGGTTGTTAATGTATACATATGATAATTAATTTTCTAAAGACTTATAAGGTAAACAAATTAATATGATGCTGGCAAAATCAAAGCAGGGTGGAGGGAAGGGGATAAAAGACCTGAGATGTGTTGTGCATTTCTCTTATGAATATAATCATTGTGCACTGCAAATACATAATAATAGAAAAATTTAAACATAAAATAAGAAATATTGAACCAATATAAAAAGAAATAAAAATGAATAAAACTTTCCAATGGGAAGGAAAAAGTGGGATGAGTAAAAGGACAAATAAAAGAAAGGAAAAAGTATACTTAGGTATATATGCAGAATACTTTGGATAATTCTATTGTTGATTTCTGCTAAGTTTTGAAAGAAGCAGTCAATGTTTCAAAATATTTTTTACTCTGATAAATTTCCCTCCTCTTTTGAATTTCTTATAACTTTTTCCTTTAAATGAATCTTACATGTTTATATCTGGCAATATGAACAATTCCTGTTACTTTGTTTAGTGAAATATTATATTTTTTCTAATATTGTTTGTTTCTATCATTATTTTGTAGTCTGATAAAATAAAAAATATTTTCTCCCTATGTGTCCTTTTATACTATTTTCTCCCTATGTGTCCTTTTATACGTTTTCTTTTTATATAAATATGCTTTTCCAGTATTAACTGATGGGTTGACAAGAAGCTTAGCAGATCAAGAACCTGCTTGGCTAGCACAGGGACCAGGTTCAATCCTCAGTGTTACATGCTGCACAAATACAACCCTCAGGTGGATGGAGCCAGGGACCAAGTCTGGGCATGGTTGTGCATACCTGGAATCCCATCACTGGGGAGGCTGAAAACAGGAGGATCACTATGAGTTTGAGCTGCATAGTGAGACACTAAAGCAAATACATAAAAAATAAAAAATAAAAAATAATTAGAAACAAACCTTTGAGAATGGCCAGGGAGATAGCTCAGTAGAATAAGTGACTGCCTAGCAAGCACAAGGTCTTGAGTTCAATCCCCAGTATCACAAAAAGATAACAATAAAAACTGATGAGGTTTCTATTCTTAGCATTTCTTTCCAGTTTCTTGCTGGTGTCCTGTTGAGCTAGCCATCTGCTGTCCCCTGTCCACAGTCCATAGAACTGTGGCTATTCTTGGCTTTCATTTTGCAAAAAACTGTAAGCCAAATGTGAGTAACTCTTACAGTTGAAGCCATATGTTGGACTGAAAAGATGGAAAACAGAGGAGACATGGAGGATATAAGGAGTAGCTGAACTAGGATTTGGGACAGATAGAGGGAGGAAACTTGTAAAACTGTAGTCCTCACCCAGAAGCCACTAACCTCACCTTTGAGCCTGCCATCCACTGTCAGGGCCCAGGAGCTCGACGGGAGCAGAATGAGCAGCAAGCTCTCCGCTCAGTCTGCGCGAGGACATGCGCAGCAGGACCTAGGAAACGCGTGCATTTTCAGTTCTGGTGGCTTCCAGGGAGAATTCCACTCTGATGCCGGTCTGTGTGGTCCTAGATGAGCATCCCCAGGGCTGATCCTGGGGCTTTGCCTGACGGATGGGTCCCTGCTGAACCCGAAGGCCACCTTTGATTCACCAAAATAAGCTTCTACATCTTCACTATGTTTTTCTGTTAATCATTGGTTTCTGGACTTGCAGAGGAAGGCTGACAGTGAAAAAAAAGGACAGTGTCTGCTTTTTTATCTGTATATGCCTCAATCAGTTTCAGACTCCTCTTGAGTCAATTTAGAGGTAAATCTCATTATTAGGTGCAAAACAGCCTACTGTGGCACTGCTGATAGCGGTTGTAATGCTTATAACAGAAGAATACGAGGATTTGGAAGAGTTATTAATTTGTTCAAGGTCACATTTTAAGATAGCTTATTAGAAGTTCAAGTTCAGGCCTATCTACATGTCCTGTTCAGCTTACTATATTAATTAGCTTTGATCTTAGGGACAGAATAAAATATCAAAAACTAATCTCTTTTCTTGTGGTGCTGGGAATTGAATGCAATGCCTTCTCACTAAGCTGTATCCCCAAACTTTTAAAATTTTCGTTTTAAGACAAGGTTTCATTAACTTGGTGAAATGCCAGGGCTGGGCTTTAATTTTCCTTTCTCTTGCCTTGAATTGCTAGATTTCTAGGATTGCAGGTTTGTGCCACCAAGCTTGGTTTAAGAACTAATCTTTGATGGGAAGAAAGGTGCCCTTCTGCAAAATCCCCCAATTTCTGAATTATAAAATGAACAAAATAAACCTCTGAGCAATTCATGAAGAGAATAAGCAAGATTAATAGTATAAAATGTTTAGGATGATATGAAAGATTATCAGGGAATTTGTATATTTTAAATCATAACGTGAGTATTGTGCTATGTCTTTGAAATTCCAACTAATAGGATGGTTTTAGCTCACCAAGTAATTTCCAAAATTAATTTAAAATGGATTAGATAATGAATTAGAAAACTTTTCCTATAAGAGACCAGAAAATAAATATTTTAATCTTATAAGTCCTACCATTTTTGTCCTAAGTATTCAATTTTCTATTATAGTGTGAAAGTTATCATACACAATATACAAAAAGAAATAAGCATGGCTATTTTTAAGTAAACTTTACTTACAAAACCAGGTTGTAGTGAAGAGTTTACTTTTAGTCTCCAATTTAATAAGCACCTAAGGGGTGGGGAGATAGCTCAGTAGAATAAGCACCTGCCTGGCAAGCACTGGATCCTGAGTTCAATCCCCGGTCCAACAACAGCAAAAAATTCCCCTAAATAGCTCTTATAAATATTGAACCAATACTCATTAATACACCCTACCTTGACATTTCATTTTCCTATAATTATAGAAGAATATATTAAAATCTGAAAGAATGGCAGATCCATATGCAAGTGTTTTTGAACAAAGAGATATAGCACAGGATCCCAACTTTGTTTGAAAGTACTGTCTTTAAATAAAAACAGATGTGTCTGCAAGCAGGCACAGGGGCCAGTGGTCTGATTCTCAGGCCTGCAGTGCTGGCTCCACCCCCAGGACTAGCTGAGACAGTGATTGAGATTGGGCATGGTGGCATGCAGCCGTAATCCAAGCTCTTGGAAGGCTGTAAACAGGCAGATCACTATGAGTCAAATCTAGTAGTGAGATACTAACCACCCTATACATGCTTCCCTAAAAAAAAAAAAATAAATAAATTAAAGATAAAATTACAAATAAATAAATAAATAAATAAATAAAAACCAAATAAAATAAGATAATATTGGATATTTGTAAGTCTATTTTACTTAGGAGCCAATGCCCTTAATGAGCAATGATACAAATCCAGCCTTGTGTTTACAAAAGAACAGAAGCCAACCAACAGAATCTTAGTGGCTTGAAGAGATAAAATAAGAAAAATGTGAATATAAAAATACAAAAAAGAATCATAGAAGATATTTTCAGAGTAAGAATATAAATATTTAACCTTATAAAAATGTAGACCAAAACTCCACAAAAGATTATAATTAATAATAAAGGTATTTTCTAAGGGCATTCTCCAGGGGATAAAAGATCAGAAAAACAAATCGGCATGGCTTCCTCACCTTACTAGAATGAGAGAAGAAGAAATAGATAAAGATTAGATAGAAACAACTCAAATTGCCTTTGGCTTGTGTAGTGGTTGATACAATGTGTCAACTTGGCTGAATGACTCATCAGCCCTGTTACCTGTTGGTGGGAGCCCCACTCTGGGGTACAATTGGCTCCTCCCTAGAGTGGGATTAAGGGCCCATACTGGGGTATGATTGGTTCCACCCTAGGGCAATGGGCCCACATCCGAATGACTGAGCACACAGAGACTTTTTAAAGGACTGAGGAAGGAGGCAAGACTTCACTTTATCGGAGAAGCTTCAGTCTTCCCATTCAGCCTGGACTTCATTGTCTGGCTTGCAGCACAGACTCTTCGGCCTCCAGCTTGAGTCTTTTGCCATCCGTCGCAGACTCTTCAGCATCCATTACAGACACTTCAGTCTTCCATCACAGACCCACCAGCCAACAGAGACTTACACAGAGTGCTGCAGTGAAGTCCAGGCCTCGGAATTGAATTCTTCAGTCCAGAGCGTGCAGACGCCCCTTGCACTCTTCCTCATCTTACTCTTGGCTAACTATTGTAAGCCAATCTTATAATTTCTTATAGATTGTATATTTTGTGTTAATATCCATTCCTTATATCTATTCTGTTCCTCTAAGTAAAACCCTGACCAATACAGCTTGTGAATATGTGACTGCCTACAAAGGTAACCCAAGAGAATTGATCAATACATCTTCAAAATATTGTGATCAGTAAGTTTGCATGATGTAAATGAAATTACAAAAGTGATTAGCATGTTTAATTGCATGTAATAATAATTTAATGTAATAATACTTGTAAAAGTACCCTACTGGAATGACCACCAAAGTTATGAGAATATACAAAAAATAATAATAATAAAAGAAACATTTCAGATAGCACTGGAAACCACTTTAGAAGAAAAATGACATAAATAACTGTAGTAGTGTTTCATTGTTAAGATAGAGCAATGTAACATTTTATAGCCATTGTTTTCCTCACATACTTACAGACTAAATTCATGTTCCTATATACTGTAATGGTATTTGAAATTCACATGAAACACTCATTAGTACATTTTAAATTTGTAAATATTTTATATATACTGTAAAGCAACATGATTGGTTTTAATAAGCTCGATTATGCTAAGTATTATTAAAAATATTTTTTCCT
>PVJA010057341.1:0-10475 GCA_004027025.1 Myocastor coypus
AAAAAAAAAAAAAAAAAAAAAAAAAAAAAAAAAAAAAAAAAAAAAAAAAAAAAAAAAAAAAAAAAAAAAAAAAAAAAAAAAAAAAAAAAAAAAAAAAAAAAAAAAAAAAAATTAGGACTAGAACTCATGTCTACCAACTTTGAATCTTGTATTTTAAAACAATGGTCATTTTTAATTCAAAAATTAGTCTATCGGGGCCGGGCGGAATGGTTCAGTGGTCTAAAGCATCTGCTTGGGAAAGCTTGGGCGGCTTCAGGGACCGCGGTTCGATCCCCGGCACCACATGCTGCACCAGCCCTGCCCTCGGGGCGGGCTGAGCCAGCCATAAAAATGAGTGAATAAACAAAGGTTCTGAAACAAAAAATAAATAAATAAATGAATATATAAATAAAATAAAAAAATAAAAAAAATTTTAAAAAAGCTTTAAAAAAAAAAAACAACAACAACAAAGATTAGTCTATTACTTTAACTCCAAATAGCTAATAAGGAGTCCATCAACATAAGGAGTGACCAATACAGAGAACATCTTAAATAAGATGCCAAGGAAAAGTAAATTCACTTTTGATTTACCTTGAGAAAAATAAGATTATAATAATATTAGCTGGAGTCCTCTGCTTTATTTCCTTGTGATTCAAATTCTTACTCAATTATAGATTTTTCTTATTTATGATCTATTATTTCTCAATGTAAAACTCATGATGTTGCTATTTGAGAGTATGTTGATTATGTTTACCCAACTTTAACTTCATAAGAGTTATAAGCTCTGAAAAACTTCAAATTTGTTTGTTTGTTTTTGCATTTTAGGGAAGAGTCTACAGTGTGTTCAGGGTCTCACTATGAGATTGGACTTGTAGTGATGAGCCTGTATACAGTCTCCCAAGAGCTGGGATTACAGGCATGAGCCACCATGCCCAGTCTTAAACATATTTTGAAGCGAGACTTGAAAAATATATCAAAAAAGAGTAGGGCTGGTCAGATAGCTCAATGGATTAAAACACCTGCAAGCAGGTGCAGAGGACGGGGGTTCAATCCCTGGGGCCTGTTATCAGCCCTGCCCCGGGGCACACTGAACACCCAAGAGACCCTTCCTATAAATAAATGAATGAATGAATGAATGAATGAATGAATGAAAACAAACTCTGAGGGTTGAAATGTAAATGTAGACACTGTTTTTAAGTTTCACCCACAGAGCAGCTGTGGTGGCATACAACACAGCAGGCAAGAACTGAAATTATAACCGTTATAGATACAAAATAATACTATACCTATCATAATTTTTTTCAGTTAGGTTAGCAAACAGAATGTAACTACAGGTGAAGTGGGTGAATCTGGAATTGTCTGAACACACAAAGAAAAGTTGCAAGAGAAGAATCTGAGTTCAAAACTCAAAATGCGAGGTGTCAAATCCTGGCTTTACCTTCTTAAATTGTTACTACACAGTTAGCTTCAATTTCTTCATCCTATAAAAGAAGTCCTACTTTAGAGGACGGGTGTGAGAATAGGAGGGCACAGTGCACACGAAACACTGAGATACAGCACAGGCTATTACTGTCCTTCACAGGACTGTATTGGACACAGTAAAGGATAAGGGAAATACCTAAGGGCTAGTAAAACTCAAGATCCAGCATGTTCAATACTTCTGATTTAATTTGTCTTACTGCAGTTAATATGTTATCCACTTATAATTCAAATTCACTTAGTCTATGACTGAGTAGGTCATAACTTAAAAGTCTTGCAGACTCTTTACAAATTAGTCTTTTACTTAATTTCTAAGTCACTTCTTTGTGTTTTTAGTGTTTGGGAAAAAGATGAGATTTACATACTGAAACTATTGTATTTTAGTTGAGGCAGACCATGGACATGTAAGATCTAAGAATAATTTATCCATAGGCTCTATGAATGTACCTATAAATATTTAACAGTGGACTCAAGGAAAAGCATATTCACAAAAAAGAGAATAAATCACCTTAACTTTAATGAGTTTCCCAGGGTTTCTTCTTCTACACCGATTAACTTCAATAGTGCGTCTGTTCTTGGGAGCTGCCATCCAAAAGACACTATCTAAGAGGCTGGAATTCTCATTACTTTCACTGGTATCATTTTCTGGCTCTGTAAAGATCACTGGACCATGGACAGCTAGTGCTGGCCCTGTCAAGTAAAACATTGGAGATTCAGAATCAATATCCAGCTCCCAAATGACTAATTACAAGTATCATTCTTCTGAAACAACCATGATATGTCTAGATACATACACACACAGCTTAGCATGTTAAAGTCAATAACTATTTAATAGAAGATATAGCTATTAAAACATACAATACTAAAGATAATTAAAAAGGCACTTCAAAGTAACACAAATAGAAATGCTTCTAATAGAACTCGCTTAAATGAGATGAATAAATGCTTGACAGGTGCATAGCTTAAGAAACAAAATCATTCAGCTGTCCACACTTTACTTGGGAGAGTCCGTATCTACTGGAACAAGTAAATCTAAGATCCTGATTACATACACTGATACAATTCTGCATAAGCTTTTACAAAAAAAATCCACTGTGCTTTAATCACATAACCTGGTAGATTCCTTAAGTCACTAATTTCTTCATTAGTATTTAACCTTGACTCCTGTTTGTTCTCTAAGAAAAAAAAACTAGTCCCTTTGTAGAGCACTATTTACATAACTGTCAATGGCTGGCTTTTTTTTGTCCTTTAAAACGCTTACAAAGCAAAGAAAGTCCTTTATCTTTTGCTATTTTTCAGACTTGTGATACCTCTTTTGATAGTGTTCTTCAGGGTATCTAAAAGTATCGCTAAGCATAGCCTGGTGTTTTGAAAGCAAAGCTCTGGATTGCCTGTGTGAGCTTTAGTCTTTCTAAGCCTCTATGCCAAGTGAGAAGTTGGACATTGGACAAACACAATTCTGCCCAAAGCCCAGCACTGAAAGACTAGCCCAGGCTCCAGAGAGCTTTCCAAGCAGCACAAGGTCCCGTCCTCAGAAGAACCTCCGCTCCCCTCTAAGTGCTTAAATGAGAAAGCGCTATGCTGCCAGAAAAATAATACTTTTTGTTCTCAACAACACACATCAACACTACCTGGTGGCAGGCTCCTGAACTCCCCTCCCTACTGATTACGGCAAGGGGTTACAATTGTACAGATGCTTCGCCTGCAGCTCGGGAGCTCAAGGCCCGGAGCCCACTGTTTTGAAATATAATCATCAATCATGCAGAGCAGGGCGTCGGGCTCCCAGTTTTGGTGGGCGAGAAGCCGAACTTAGCTATCTGCGAGCTGGCAGAGATGGACTTAGGTTGGCGCTGTTCCTCTCCTAAAATGCCAATACCTCTGCACAAATTGGAAGGAGGTCGGCGCGTTCCCATCAGCAGTTACCGAGCAAGATCTGTTCTTAGCTCTTTAGATGGTTGTCTTCACCTACACACAACCTGAGACGCTTACCCTGTGTATCAGTGAAAATGTAGAAGTCTCGTTTTTTGAGGATAAAACTGCAAAAACAGGTGAGTGGACGGACGCTAAGCAAAAGGTGCTGGGAACTCCTGCCCGCACGGCGAGCGGAAACCAAAAAAGGGGTGGGGGTCTTCGCATCAACCTTTCTGCACTTACCCCACGGAGAACTGGAAAGACCTGGCCAAGTTTGCTGAAATTTCCGCTGTAGCAACCCCAAACAGTTCCGAAGCAATACCCGGGACGCCGGCCACCACGGAACCACCACCAGCAGCATGGCCGCCACCATCTTTCTCGCCGGAAGACGCAAAACACCGGGCTGCTGGGTTCCCACCCCTACTTGGAGCATGCGCACAGAACCCGCGATAGGCTCAATCTGGCGGCTAAAACTACAATTCCCAAAATTCTTTGGGGACCGCTTTGACTCTGTCCTCCAATGAGAGAGAGAGGAGGGAGGCGCCGGGACGGGAAGTGAAACTAAACTGACCGTCGTGCGCATGTGTGCGGCTCTGCTTGGCCTCTCCGAGTAAAGATGGCGGAGCGCGGTTACAGCTTTTCGCTGACAACCTTCAGGTACGGAAGGGACCCTGCCACCCCCGAGGTCTTGGGTTTAGCGAAGGTTGCAGGAGCTCGCTGCACTCTGTTTTGTGTGCCCTGGCCTCTGCCTTGGTACTTTCTGAGAGTCCAGGAGGAAATGAGAATGCAGCTTTGCACAGTCATTTGCCGGCCGAAGGAGGCCTGGGAGCGCGGGTCCGGGGTATCTGGGCAGACTTGGTGCCCGCGTTCATGGGGCGCTTTAGCCAGTCATTCGCCTTCGCCCTGGAGCCTTGAGAATAGGGAACTTCGGTGCTAGTTTTTTATTGGTGGCCCGTTCAGAACTCTACATTGCCTTCCTGACCCAAGTAGGCCTGATGCGGGCGGGAGCTTCTTAAGGTTGGAGTCCTAGTGCGTGGGGGGCTCGTGTTTTGTTTTAAATCTTAGGTTTGTTGTTAAGATTGGAATGCTGGTTTTCCTTGGGCACTCGTTTTGTGAAACACTGAACTTTGGGTATCTTCGAAGCTCAATGAAAATGGAAACCGCTGATTTGTCTGACAGATTTTTATGGACCCCAAACAATAGGCAATCATATATGTTAAGTCCTTTTTTTTTGGAAGTCTTTTTGGGTCGAGGTATATTTTCAAAAGATTATTGGCTTTTTATTTTAGAACAGGGAGTTAAAGGAAGTAATAAGTATTTTTTTCAAAATAAAGTTGATGTACAGGATCATAATGCAAACAAAAAAAACAAAACAAAACAAAAACAACAACACGGAAGCATTTAAAATCCACCAGGCAAGGATTCCAGTTTGACCGTTTTCTTAAGGATCATCGATATTGGCACATTTAGTTTGTTGCCCTGTTGGAACCCTGAAGGCAGATGGGATCTCACTTGTTGAGACTTTGCCTTTGGGTGCGGGGAGAAATTGCTGACAGGGTTGCACTGTGAGCAAGGAGGTAATGGGGTTGAGGGCTGTAAGGACATGAGGGACTAAAGTGGGCGTGCTGTACAGAGGTGACTCTGGCTGGAGGTGACTAGAAAACTAGCTAGAAATCTGCTTCAGAATGGGACAGTGCTATTAAACAATCAGAATAGTTGGTTGAATGCTCAGCACACCTAGGTTAGTGAACTTAACACACACAGAATGATGCACCAAACAAGCTCTGGACTGATAATAGATGAGTGGAGAAAGTAAGTTTATGGGCTTTTAAATATTCCTCACAGGTCTGTGAACTAAGTATTGAACAGTACTGAAAGCTAGGTAGACTCACAGAGTCACTGAAACAGACTATTATAGGGGAAAAATTCAGCCCATAGGCACTTGTGCCACAGAGCCATCTCCCTGGCCTTGTCAGCCTGACTTTGAAATCTGAATAGTTACTAATGTTTTCTGCTCAGGTCAGCTAATTTTATTGCCCTTAAACTGCTGTCCTTAGTTTTATTTCTTGAATGAGTCTTAACAGTATTCACCATCAAAATAACTGTCAACTACTATTCTTAAGTATATGCTGGAATCTTGAAATAATTGAGATATAATGAACTTTAGCCAAAGAGGAAGAATTACAGGATACCAGAGGCAGATTTCATGTCATTCAGTCTGGCTGAGAGCTCAGGCAGCTTGCCTGTAGACATTGCATAGCTGCTAAGGGTTTCAGAATGACCAGGAACGAGTTCACTGGGCAATTGAGAAATGAGTTTCAGACAGGGGAATTGGCTTGTGTGAAGAGCTTCTGAGGTTTAATACTACTTTATATGACTTGAGATTAGAGTGACAAATTATAATTATAGGAAGTAAAAACAGTTGGCCTTCTGAAATTTAATTGGATCATTTCAGTAGTAGACAGGTATGGATCTAGCTGTGTCACAGTGCAAAAATTATTTTGGAGAATCTATGAAATGAGGTTAGTTTGTGATGTTGATCATTCTGGCTGAATTTAACTATCAAACCAGTTGGACTGGATCTATTAAGAATAATAGTCCTGTTATTCTTAATGGAACAATTCTTCCTAGAATTAGGAATCAAATATAATGCAAAACTGGTACACAGTTCTCTCCTTGATATGGTCACAGTCTGAACTGCAGAAGAGCTGAATCAAATTTCTCTATAATGTCAACATTGAACCTAATGATTGAGTTTGATTTGGTTTTTGTCTAACTCAGTTTGTCACCAGAATTGTGGAATCAAGTTCATATCACTGTGCAGAGAATACATTTTGTGACTAATAAGCTAGGTTTTATTATAGCTTTTACTAATAAGCTGTAGTGTTATATTAATAATGTAATATAGTACCTGTTTTGTTTAAAAACCTGTGTGTAAAATATATCTTTAAGAGACGTACGTATTCTTTTTTTTTTTTAATTTTCTTTCTTTATTTTTTTCTTGTTTCAGAACCTTTATTTGTTTATTCACTCATTCTTATGGCCGGCTCAGCCCTCCCCGAGGGCAGGGCTAGCGCAGCACGTGGTGCCGGGGATCGAACCTCGGTCCCTGAAACCTCCCAAGCTTTCCCAAGCAGGCACTTTTTTTTAAATTTTATTTATTATTTTCATTCTTGTTTCAGAACCTTTGTTTGTTTATTCACTCATTTTTATGGCCGGCTCAGCCTGCCCCAAGGGCAGGGCTGGCACAGCATGTGGTGCAGGGATCGAACCGCGGTCCCTGAAGCCGCCCAAGCTTCCCCAAGCAGGGGCTTTAGACCACTGAGCCATCCCGCCGGGCCCCGTACGTATTCTTATTAATGTTAATTTTCAATGTTTTCTTCATGGTTTTTGCCAGAAACTTTTCATTATTTCATTAATCATCACAATACTTTGAAATAAGTTATCACTGTAGTACTATTCCCATTTTATAAATAAGAAAACATACATTGAAAACTAACATGGCTTGCGCCAAGTTAGGAAGATGGGTGGTGAAAAGAGGAAGAAGTAGTACCACTCCTAAAAGTGGCAGATGAAAAAATAATGAAAAAAGGAGCTTAGCAACACTTCATTATGAGTTCCAATTGCCTTAGTTTATGAATGAACATCTTCATACGAATGGGCATTTTCACAATATAATTCAAAGGCCAGTTGTTCCTTGGGATTGCATAATGGATTTGACTGACACATCTGCCGTTTCTCAGCATTACATTCTTGAAAATAAGTGACCTTAGCACATAACCGTTTCTTTCAGCCCATCTGGTAAGCTTGTCCAGATTGAATATGCATTGGCAGCTGTAGCTGGAGGAGCCCCTTCGGTGGGAATTAAAGGTAAGGAAGTACTTTATTTGCTCCAATGTTTTCTAGTAATGATCCTATTTTTTTCAGATTATTTGTTTGTAAATAAATAGCTGTAGTAGCAAGTTTTTTATCAGTTCTTGCTAGGATATTTTGAATTTTAAATAGTAATAAGCCTGTGAAAGATTGCAGTTTCTTTTTAGAGAAAATTTAGCTCCTTTATGTGTTAGTTTTGATAGCCCACAAACTATTCTTCCCTTTCAGAAAATTGAGTATCTTTTCATTTTTCCAAGGTTTATCATTGTTCCCTGGTAGTTTTTATCCTTGTATATCTTTTTGAAGGGCTAATTATAAAGCATTCTAAAGATACTATAGTTGTTTTATATCCTAGTATTTCTTAAAAAGATTCTACATTTATTTAAAATTTTTATGTTAAAAGTACTATTGGTCAAGTTGACAGAAATTTATTTTTTCTTGCAGTAAAAATAACCAGTGAGGGTGAAAAGGATTTTATTAGTTCTTAAGTAATTTTGATATAAGATTCCTTAAGAAAGGGTTTTATAAGTTACAGGAAATAGAGTAGTTTGGGTTTAATTCATCCATAACTAAACAGCTATTGAAACAGTGTCTTAAATGGTTAAACATGCAAATATTTTTTTCCCCTCTTAAGCTGCAAATGGTGTGGTATTAGCAACTGAGAAGAAACAGAAGTCCATTCTGTATGATGAGCGAAGTGTACACAAAGTAGAGCCAATTACCAAGCACATAGGTTTGGTGTACAGTGGCATGGGCCCCGATTACAGGTACTTTATGCTGTTTATATTGTTTTTCAACATCTCATGATTGTAATCTTCATTGTAAAATTGATTGTAATACTTTAAGGATAAAAGTCACTGACAGCTGGATTTTTTAAAGGAACTCAATACCCCTCCATTATGAAAAAGGAAATAGATTCATACTTGTCTTGTTTAGTGGGCCTTACCTTCTGATAACTCCCCTCTTCTATCTATATCCAAGTATTGGACATAAAGGGGTTTGCTGTTTTATAATGCACTTTGAAAATGATCAAAGGAATAACTTGCTAGAATTAATGATTTTCAAAAAGATAAGGTGGTGTTTGGGCACGGTGTAAATTCTGTCACTCAGGAGGCTGAGGCATGAGAATTGCTATAAGGTTTGAGGCTAGCCTAGGCTATGTGGTAAGTTCAAGGCCAGTCTGAAATACATAGTGAGACTGTCTCAAAAAATCAAACAAAAAGTGAGGTGACAAGTTATCACCGTCCAGAATTAACCTCATTATCTTTATTTTTGCTTTTTTTGTAAAAGGGTCAGAATTCCCAAAGTCCATTGGCTGTTACAGAATGTGACAGTCAGCTGAGATACAGATGCTCATAGATTTGCTAGTATTTTACCAGCAAGTTGAAGTGATTGACATCCTGCTGTATCTGTCAGTCTTTAGTACTTACAACTTTTGTAGAGCAGGATAGAGTCAGTATTTCACTTCAGTGTGTCAGAGAAACCAACAGGGTCACTGGAATGTGATCAGCTTCCATGAGAGTGGGAGGAGTGAGCATGGTATGGAAAGGATGCTTCCATTGTGCTGCCACTGATAGATTCAGCCAAGGACTAATACGCATATTCCAGATCTGGAATACATGAGCATAAAGGTAAATCTTGAATGTCCTGCTAATATATTTGTTGTATATCCTTAATGTCGTTTGACAGTATTTATATTTAAAATTAGAAGTAGTTTTTTACCCTGAGAAGATGGAGGCAGAGTGAGAAAAATAAGCATGAAATTGTGTTCATATATATGTTGTGTGTTTTGGGCCTGGTGAAATGTAAAAAAGACACAGTAGCTGGCCCTTGGGAGAAGGGGTACAGTCTTGAAGAAGCCGTAGAGGGAGAGAAATGTCACATTTTTTACTAGGTATTCTGTATTATTCCTGCTTTTCTTCGTTTTGTTATCTATCTTCTATTGGTCATCTCCTCTATGATAGTTTGATATGTTCTTCTAAATCAGGTGGGATCAGATGGCAAAGTAAGACTGACTGACCAACAGTTGTCTTGAAGATAACATGTTAAGGTTGTGCTATAGTTATATGCTCACAGAAAAAGAGTGGATCTTCAAGTAGTAGAGCATCTTAATTTTAATTGACATTTCCATCTTCCTGGTGTGCTAGAGTACTTGTGCACAGAGCTCGGAAACTCGCCCAGCAGTACTACCTTGTTTACCAGGAGCCTATCCCTACTGCCCAGCTGGTACAAAGAGTAGCTTCCGTGATGCAGGAATATACCCAGTCAGGGTAAGATGCTTTTATTATTTGAAATATGTTATGAATCAGGAGGGAAAAGAGTCATTTTAAAAGGATGAGATTTTAGAGGGAAGCTTGATGGTCCTATATTTGTGTAACAAGAAGAGATGGTCTCTGTGTTAAATGTTTCTGTTCTTAGCTAGACCTAAAATATTTTCTTAGGGAAAAGTGTCAAAGTTTTCTTGTTTATACAACAGTAAAAAGTATATAGAGTTCTTTTTTCCAATGACGAAAATACCTATTTGTGGGCAGTCAATGCTGCTCCGTTATCTTTCTAGCTAGAAATGATTATGAGCACGTAGTGAAAACAAACATTGTGTTGATTCACATTCCATTGTTTTTAAGTTTGGGTTTAGGTAAGGTAACATAAACATAGTTGTTGATACACAAACCCAGGAAAATTATGCTAACTCGGGGGATAACCTGCTCGGGCCTCCCTCCTATTTCTCTCTCATGCACAGGAGCTTTCTTTCCCCCAATAAACCTATTCTGCTCATGACCTCTGTTTGTAAAACAAAGAAAAAAAAGAAAGAAAATTATGCTAATTGGAAAATGTCTGCACTTAATGACTCCTTGTACTTATTAGACCATCTTACTCTGTTTGACACTTGAGGCTGGGCCCTTTACAGAAGGGGTTTATTTAGCCCACGGTTCTGGAGGCTGGATAGCATGACGCTGGTGTGATGAGGGCCTTCTGCCATGGCCAGAGCTCTTACAAGAGAGTTTATATTATGAGAGAGGAATGGGGCTGGCTTGTTCCTTTATAATAGCTACTCTGGCCGGGCGTGGTGGCGTACGCCTGTAATCCCAGCACTCCGGAGGCTGAGGCACGAGGATCGGTGCGAGTTCGAGACCAGCCTGGGCTATGAAAGTGAGCTCAAGGCCAGCCTGAACTGCATGGCGAGACCCTGTCTCAAAAAGACAAAAAAAAAAAAAAAAAAAAAAAAAAAAAAC
>PVJA010057342.1:0-10475 GCA_004027025.1 Myocastor coypus
AAGAAGAAGAAGAAAAGTAAAAAGTAATATTCTTTTTCTTAAGTGCTACACTCGGGAGTATTTCTGGGTAAAAGGTTATGATAACTGCAATTTCACATTAGTCTTACATGACTCAGCAACAACAACAACAAAAAAAACAAATATGCTTACTGTCTGGAAAAGGTAAAGCAAATGTGACAAAAATGTGAGCTAAATATGTTGATAAAGAAGTCCAGGCATTCATTATGGCACAGTTATATTTCTCTGAAGATGTGTACTTTTCAAAAAAAATCTATTTTAGAGATGCATAATAATGGAAGATATGGTTATGATTTCTTTGTTTTGCTTTTGAATAATGGTAAATGGGGAGGGAAAGTCGGAAATATAGATGAAATAATTATCAAGACTCAAAGATTTTTGAAGCTAGGTGATAGATCTAAGAGGGTTTATGATATTACTCTGCAATTTTGGGCTATGTTTGAAAATTTCTCAAATAAAATATTTAAAAAGAATACAATTCTTTCAAGCCCAACTCAGGAAAACTGTAGTGCTCTATCCCTAAAATAAGTATGAGAAATGAGGCTGATAATAAAGGAAGACATTTCATTTAAGTTTTCATGACATTTAAATTAATTTATTTATTGAACTTTTAGTAGCTTCTGATTCTGTACCAAAACATATACTATGTTCAGAAAATATAACAATGAGGTAAATACAAGTTGTATATCAAAATTCACACACAAATACCCCCAAATATTATGATATAAACATTTTAAGGAGTCACATAATATATTTAAGTTATTTAGCCTTCAGACAAAACTATTTTATCTATAGCTTCTGAAATGTATTTGCAGCATTCTATTAGTTGCTATTTTTAAGATGCTGAGTTGACCAGATACTGTTATTCTTCAGTGAACTATATCAGTAGTGACCAACATTCCTAAGATATAAATTCTGTTACACAAATAACATGTTGGGCCTGGCAGGATGGCTCAGTGGTCTAAAGCGCCTGCTTAGGAAAGCTTAGGCAGCTTCAGGGACCACGGTTCGATCCTCGGCACCGCATGCTGCACCAGCCCTGCTCTCAGGGCTGGCTGAGACGGCGATAAAAATAAATAAACAAACAAAAGTTCTGAAACAAGAAAAAAATAAAATAAAATAAATAAAATTCTAAAAAAAACAAGAAAAAACAAATAACATGTTACTCAGAGGTTCATTATATAAAGAAACAAAAGCATAGGCCCTGATTTTAGTGTCTGTGGAACATCTGAAACCTAACTCGCTCAGTTTCTATTTTGTCCTGGAACTGCTTTTGCCTGAAAGCTGTCTCTTAAGCTCTAAGAATTCCATCTGCTCCCTAGAGACCTAAAAAGCATAATTTTTAAAACTACTTAAGTTTTAACTTTTTCAATTCCACTTTAATGGTTCAGGGGAAACATATATTAAGTATTGTATCCTTCATAAACAATTTCTGGATGTTGCAGTGTTATTGGTGCCCATCTTATACTTATTTGCCTGTTGAGTAATTTAGCATTGATTGAGATATAGAGATGAATAAGGAGCCAAATTAGAGATTTGCATAAATAGATTTATTCTGGCTGCAAATATTACATAGCAAAAGTGAAACTTCTAGCAGGGTCTCCATTTTGTCAGACTGAGGTCGTAAAAGTGTTGATGTTTATAGAACTGTGAAGTGAGTTGCTAAGTCTAAATCCTTCTGTTTTTCCAAATGCTTAGGGAATGAAAGACTTTTTAGCACAGCTGCTTTTCTTTCTTGAACCCTCCTAACCCACACATAAAAATGTTCACGTGCCTGTTATTTGTCAGAAACAATTCATATAAATCTTCAAATTCTTCATTAAGTTGCAGAGCCTTGCTTCACACTTACATTGCTTTTCCCAGTTTCCTAGGTTATATATCTTCTAAGCTCAGTATTTTATAAGAATAAAAATACATTTCCAACAATTGTGATTTCTGTTCTGACCTCAGCTATGAGTCCTTTGGAAACATCACACAAAATGCTTTGTGTTACTCATGGATTACAAGAGGATTAACACAGGCAGATGGCTTTAATAAGGGTAAAATGTGAGATGCAACACAGAGAACAGGTAAATCTCTTGTTCATTCCACTGCTTCTGAAATTACTTGCATCCAGTCAAGAGTGAAGTATCTTTGTGCTGTTACATACATTCTGTTCACATGAGAAAATAAAGATTTGTATCCATGGTCAAAAGTGAGGTATACATGTGCTGATACACACTTTGTGTTCACATAAGAAAATTTCATGTGAACAAACGCTGAACAATATAGAGACTGAAGAGACAGTCAATATTAAAATGCTGTTTTTATTATTATTTTAAAGATTTCTTTGTGCTTGCTTTAATAGCATATATATTATTGTACAGATTTTTATTGAGTAATGAAAATCTAAGAGCAGTTAGCCTCATTGCTATTAAGAACTCGGACATATTCCATAGGTTTTGAACATTTAAATTTTTTATTTTATTATTTTGTGCGAATTAGAAATACAGAATTAGGATGATGTGGGTATGGTGGGGCATGCCTGTAGTTCCAGCCTTTTGGAGGCTGAGGCAGGAGGATTGCTGCAAGTTCAAGGCCAACCAGGATTACATAGTGAATTCAAGGCCACTCTAGACTACATAACAAGATCATGTGCACCCCTCATGCACGTGCACAGAAGAAAGAAATACAGAATTAAGGGATTTTGTGTATTAGTATATGCATATATTTTGCTTATTTTAACTCCCATGTATTTGAGAATCTTATAGACATAAGCATACATTTAAATCCATGATATATTGTGTATTATAAAAATTTTTCTTTATTATAATTAAAGTAAAATTAAAGTCTTAAATTTTCCTACTATTAATATTCAAATAACAAATTCAGGGGAAATACATGAACTATTTAATTTATTTATTTAGTACCAGAAGTGAAACTCATGACCTTGTGCTTGCTAGACAGGTGCTGTGCAACAGAGCTATACCCTCAATTCCATTTCTTTCTTTCCTTTTTTCCTTCCTTACTTGTTTCTTTCTGTCTTTCTGTCTTCTTTCTTTCTTTTGTCTTTTTGAAACAGGGTCTCGCTATGCAGTTCCAGGTGGCTTTAAACTCACTTTTGTAGCCCAGGCTGGTCTCATACTCACACTGATCCTCCTGCCTCAGCCTCCCATGTGCTGGGATTGCAGGCGTGCACCACCACAACGGGCTTGTCCATGTTTCTCAAGAAAGGCAGCATTTTATAAATATATTATTAAAAACAATATTTGTTTGAAACAGAATTAATGAATTATCAATAATTGTACTACCATTCTAACCTATTAAATTCTAATGACTATTCAGTGTTTAGTAAAGTAAATTAAGGTAACGTGTAATATCTTACTAAAATACTTAAATGGTGCAACACATATGTTAAAAGAATACAGTTGTAAATAATTCTAATAAATAATCCCCAATACTTTGTAAATGATAACTAATATTCCTTTTAATGAGTCTATTAAACCATTGTGGAAAATTCTTGTTTTATATATAGTTTTTTACTTTACTTATTTTATTCATATTCCACATAGTTGCCATAGCTAAATCAATCTATAGTTTAAATAAAATGAAATATTTATTATTAGAGTGAAAATATTTTAAACATCCTCAATACAAGCATCAGCTATTCTCAGCTATAGCTTTAGCCATTTGGGCTTCCTTCCCAGTACTACCTAGGCATAGTAGGTTGTTTTAATAAACTGGGGAGAAGAAAAACCCTTCATTTGCAGGCTCTCATCCTACCACATTTTTCATTGTACACTGCTACATGGAACAATATTCTAGAAGTTGGGGGTATATTTCAAAATACATGAATAAAGTTACTCATACTTACACTCTCAGTTTTGGTGTTTTTTAAATTATCAATGTAACATTAGTGTTCAGATACAAATAAAACTTCTACAACTACATGGGATTTTAGAATTTATGAAAATTCTTATTTTAAAAATGAAGAAACTGTAACTTTGAGGATAGAAACGTGAGGTAATTCTGCACAGTTCCAGGCAGAGGCCTCAGTGGTTCAAGCTGAATGCCACACTCATGGATATTCTATCCTTCCCTATTGAATCCTTGCATGTGGCCAAAATAAAGGATTTTCGTGTACGCACTTGTGGCTGATTCTATTTTTTGTGGCAAAACCCGAGCTAAGACATATCAATATCAAAATGTCACTAATATAAAGTTTGATTCATTAACTAAATGAAGTTCAAAAGAAAGATATAACTTGTACTTTACATTTTTGTCCCCAAGTGATACAAGTAAGTTTTAACAATATTTAAAATATGTGACTCTTAATGCCTTAGAATGTACATTTATAGTAAAAATTATGCTAGCTAATATGTGAATATAAAATACTTGCCTTGAATTTAATCTTATTTGAGAAGAAATAATGGATAAGACAAATAGAATCTATTCCCCACTCTGTCCTTTTTAGTTGCTTTCCCTAATAAAGCTTTTTCTAGGTCTTGTGTGTGTAATACCATCAATTTCTTTTGAATTGTTATGCCAGTGGTTTAGAACTGTGTTATTTAAGGATTTTCTAGCTGTTAATATAAATGACTAACTAAGAATGATTGAAAAATGAATATATTTAGTACTCATGTTTATTTTTATTACATTATAAAGATGCTCACATTCCTCAGACTTCACTTTCAGATTTCTAAATTTTGGTATGGTTCTCCAATAGGTTTTACTTATTACTTGACACTTTCACCATATAACACATCAGTTTTGGGATCCTTTCGTTCTGATCCAAATGTTATATATGACAGACATTTTTCTTAAATCAGTGATAATATGGTTGTGGCATTCCTATTTATATATATTTTTGATATAATTTTATTTTTATTTTATTTATATCCATCAATTTCTGAGGGAGGGATTGCTCAAATATTCACTCATTTGGCCATAATCTTTAGGAACTCAATCATGCAGTTGATCTTTTAGGAAATGTATGTTCAATTTTTTTACCTTAATGAGTTAGTCACAGAAAAAAAAATAGTGTCAATTAAATTCTTTACCTAACACTAATAAGATCAACATTACTTGTCTGAAGGATAAACTATGGTTCCTTTTCTGAGTAAAATTCTAATCAAATATAGTAGTATTTGTGTATAAAACTGTATCAAAGAACATGTATCAGGGTATTTTCGGTTTTTTATAGATTGGTCTGAGACACAGTTTGTTGGTACAATGTATCATACATAATAAAATGATTTAAAATTAAATGATAGAAAACAACTTTAGTATTTTTGTTTCAATTTCTAGTAAATATGTAAGATCTCTTTAAAAACGCAAACTGAAAATGCACTAAAATTATGCTTCTTATGTAAAGAATTGCCATCTGCCAATAGCATGGAATTATAATGTGAAAATATTTCTAAACATAATACTTGATTAAATGTACCTTTAGTTTGTTGTGGAATTCCTTTGCTAGTTTTAGTATTATATGCCAGCCAGAAAAAAAAAATGTGCCATTTAAAATACATTACCTTTAATATTACTTTGCTTCCAGCTTGGCAAAATCTAATGCTTTCATACATTCTACTCCAAAAGTTTTGAGAATCCAAAGAATAAAATAAATTTAAAGCTCACCGTGTTTGTTTCCTACCATACCTAAGAACAATAAATTCATGAAAATTATCAATGTTATTCCTTTTGTACCTTCATTTTCAAGGAAAATAAGCTTTTAAATATGAAGGAAGAATTTAACACTGCTTTTAATTTATTTTTCTATAAAATACACAATTACTCAAAGCAAACCTTAAGTCATTAAAGTACATGTGGACCCCTTTTCTGACTTAAAATGCAGAGAAGACTTCTAAGTTGCAAATATACTGCTTTTAATTTTTTTTTTAATTATTTTTATTTTTATTTATTTTTTATTTTTTTGTCTTTTTGAGACAGGGTCTTGCTATGCAGTTGAGGCTGGCCTTGAGCTCACTTTTGTAGCGCAGGCTGGTCTCGAACTCGCACCAATCCTCCTGCCTCAGCCTCCCAGGTGCTGGGATTACAGGCGTGAGCCACCACACCCGGCTTATACTGCTTTTAATTAAAGTATATATAAACTACAACAAAGTTGCCATCCACAGTACAATGTCTCAGACTAACAATAAAATCTCTAGCAGAAAAAACGAATTACTAGAAAGCTCATGAATAATAAAACATGTTCATAACAAATGTTTTTCGACAGCGTTATGGCTTAGATCCAGTTGTCTCCCAAGAACTTCTAGTATTTAGAAGTAGGACTTTTCGAAGATGGTTCAATCATGAGGGCACAATAAAAGACTTGGTGTAAGGAGGTGGGGTCATTTTGGGAGATGTGGTTACTAGGAGCATGACCAGTATGGTACAACCTCCTTCCTGGCTCCTGACCCCTTTTTGCTATTTCCTGGTCATCATGAGGTACACAGTTCTCTCCACTGCATGCCTTTGTGCTACACTGTTTCTGTCTTAGAGGAAGCTGATGGCAGTTTGTGACTACGAGCCAAAATACAGCAAACCAGTCCTCCTTCAAATCACAGGGGTCTGATATTTTGTCCTAGCTATAGGAAAGTGACAAAAAAGGGAAAAAATAAGTTGTTAAGCATAGGGAGTTTTTTATAAACAAACATTACATATGGAAGACTTCACTTAGTGAAGAATGTTCATTGATATCTTCCATCATTCCACAGTAGGTTACCAAAATAAAAACATTAAAAAGTGAACCTTTGCTGAAGAAATATTCTGTAATAGATGGTATTTAAGAGATTTTTCATGAAAGGGCTGCATAGTCATGATTTGAAGATTCAAATAAGCGTGATCAAACATATATTGATTTCTACTTTTGCGGATGGTTTTCAATTCCAAGCTTGATAAAAAGAGTTGTTGAGAATGACCAAGCTATCATAATTAGATGAGATGTATGTGTTTCTTGGTATAATTAATTTTAATGTAAGTATTGACATGTATAACATAACATGTTATGGGGCTAAAAAGGAAGGTTTAGGGGTAAAATTTTAATTCTTTTTGATCCATAATTAAAACTATTAAAGACTGGCTAGATAGCTCAGTGGATTAAAACATCTGCTTAGGCATATGGAGGGATCAGGGTTCAATCCCCAGTGTGCCACGCTGCCCTCCCCCCCAGGGCATGCTGAGACTGACATGGAGACTGGGCATGGTGGCAAGCACCTGTAATCCCAGAACTTGGCAGGCTGAACACAAGAGGATAATTACAAGTGTGATCTGTGTAGTGAGACCCTGTAGGCCCTCTACAATACATAAAAAATAAAACTATTCCAAAACTTACTAAGGACTTTTGTGTTTTCTAGTTGGATATGAGTTCCTGGAACATAGCATACTATTCCTTGGTTTTGAAATTTCATTCCTAAGGTAAGCCCTTTTGAATGCTCACAACACCTCCCCCTCACCAACTCATACACAGTTACATTCATAATTTCTCATTTCATAAGGCTTTCTCTTTAGTGTGGTAAAAGTACTTGTACATGCCTGTGAATGCTTAAAATTGTAGCCACCTGTTTAATCATCTTATTCATCTTTGTAATTCCAGTGCTTAAACATAATGGTGCTCAACAGAATCATTGCTAAATGACTGAGTGAAGCACTCACTCTGTGTATAGAAAATTTGCAGTATGGTACTAGATTGCCTGCCTCGTTAACAATTTCATTGTATAGTACAACATTCCTTCAGAAATTTAGCAAATAAAACTTATTTCTTGCTATTTGAAGGTCACTAATAAAAGGTATGCATTTTTAAAACCAGTACAGACTTTCCTTGAGGGAATACAATGAGATAGTTTATATTTGAGCTCTTACAATCTGGAGTATTTTTCCTAAAAGTTAGCCACTTTGTTTTGTTTGATTTTGGAATGGATGTATAAAAAGGGGACTAGTATCCAGGTCTCAGATACATAGCTAGAGGTTATAGTTGACTACAGCCACATATGACACTAGAGTGGCTGAATCTAGGATTATAAAATTTGCAAAAACAGTTAACAATCTGGTTCCCATTACTGAAGATCAAGCTAACTTTAATGAATCACGCCTCAAATAGCACCTTAAAAAGAACTTTCAACTGGTGTTGGGGGTGCACACCTATAATGCCAGCACCCAGGAGGCAGAGGTAGGAACATCACTACAACCTGGAGTCCAACCTGGGTTACATAAGTGAGTTCAGGGCCAGCCTGCATGACATAGTGAGATGCTGTCTCAAAAATGACCAGCAAGTAAAATGAATTTTCAGGCTGTCAGAAAGACTCATTCTTTGCACTTTAAGACTGACTATATAATTGGCAATGTCTTCAGATATTCTACATACTGCTCTGCCTTGTAGCTTCTTAAACTTCTTTTAAACAATATTTGATTATTTTTGTCATTATGAAATTACCTAATGATTCAGATTTTTAAGAGAAAGTGAATATATCATCACCGATACTTAAAAATTACAGATATACCAGTGAAAGTCAGCGAAGTGTAGGATGACATAAAAGAACACTATTTTTGCTGTATCTTAGGTAAAACAGCTTTCATAACATGTTTTTTCATTATTTTCTGTATCAAATACAGGTTCTTTCTTCACATAGTTGCATAAAACTCTTGTACTCCCTATAGAAATAGTGATAGTAATTTAAATCTAGTTATTTAATAACTGTTGACATTTATGTTATCGCCTGCCAAAAACACCTGTGCGGGGACTTCTTCAGCTGTATATAACTACGAGGGATTTTAGACAAATTCAAAGCAGAAAATGTTATTAAAGCTTTATGTATCAGTTATTTAACAATGTATAACATACTATTCCAAATATTACCAGTTTAAAACAACAGCATTTACTATGTCACAATTCCATGAGTCAGGAATCTGGGCACAGCCTAACTGGCTTTCTAGCCAAGTGCCTTTCACAAGGCTGCAATCAAGATGTTGGCAGAGGCTGCAATCATCTCAGGACTCAACCAGGGAAGTACCTGCTTCCAAGCTCACTCAAGTAGTTGTTGGCAGTATGCAGTTTCTACTGGGCCAGTAGACTGAAAGCTTCAGTTCCTTACTGGTTATTATCCACAGACCTTTCTCAGTTCCGTGCCAAGTGAATCTCTCAGTACTACAGTTCACAGTATGATAGCATTCTTCCCTCAAAGAAAGCAAGGAAGAGAATAAGAAAGAGATAGCAAGGCAGAAGCTAGGCTCTATGAAATCTGGTATCAGAAGTGACATCTAATCAGTTTTGCTGTATTCTCTGCATTAGAAATGAGTTCTTAGGTGAAGTCCACTCTTAAAAAGGAGAGATTACACAAGGGTGTAATAGGAGGCATGGGTGGTTGGGCACTAACTACAAATAGCCCATCACACTTTGCTATAATCAAAAGGGAAACTAGTGTTCTCAAATTAAGTTTATGTTCTTATCACTGGGTGGAAAAGAGATCTCAAAGCATGATTTCAATGCTTATTTCTTTTCATCTGATCAAGTTGCTGAAGAGTGACTCTATATTCTAAGACTATGTCCATGGAATTATAATTAGAATCTTTTCAAATAGTAGAAGCTGAATAGGAATGGTTAACAGGAAAATGTCATATACTATAGCTACCATAATTATGTCAGAAATTTTTACAAGTAAAAACTCAATTAACAATCATGGCAATCAGATAACAACACTGTTCAAAATAATTCTTGTGGTAGATCTGTCTATAGTTTTAAAACCTTAACTACATTTAGTTGACTCACTGAAGAGTTAACAGGGTAGTAATTGATGTTGTATTGCCTACATTTTCCCTGCCAAGCAGATATATCCATACCAATGTAAATGCTGGCTGCTAAGTGTTCAATGTCATAGTCTTCTGTGGAAGTAATTAACCCTGGCCGAGGGAACTGCCCTGTATAATACAGAAGCATTCCACCTTGATGGGTGGGGCTACAGTCTGCACCCAAAGACTGAAACTCGGGTAGTACCAAAGCCTGACCCTCTTGTCTCAAGTTGAAGTTTAAGCTTTGGAGCTCCCTACCAAATCAGGACAAAAGCTAGACTTCAGTTGTTATTATATCTTTGCTTAGCTCTTACACTGCCCTACCTTGATTTCTTTGTGCTTTACAGGATCCTTATGGGGGCATCCCTCAGGAAACCACACAAGAAATTCTATCCCAGGTTCTGCTCCTAGGGAATATGGTCCAATAAATTGGTTAAATTGAACTCAAACATGAACATTGGAAAATAAAATTCTTTCCTTTGTTGGTTTAGGGACCTAATTATTATTCTAATTATTCCTTTACGTGGAACTTCCTTCTGTGTAAAATTATAGGATTTTGAAAAAGAACTGTACTATGATAGTCTGCCATAGTCTTTCTATGAATCAACCCTCCCCTTGTCCTTTCCTTTCCTTTCCTTTCCTTTCCTTTCCTTTCCTTTCCTTTCCTTTCCTTTCCTTTCCTTTCCTTTCCTTTCCTT
>PVJA010057343.1:0-10450 GCA_004027025.1 Myocastor coypus
TCCTCTTGGCAAGTATCTTGCCCTTAACTTGCTTGTTTACAACAATGCCAACAGCGTGCTGGGTAACGTTGTAGACTCTTCCTGTTTTGCCATGGTAACATTTGTGAGGCATTCCTTTTTGCACAGTACCCATTCCCTTGATGTCTACAATGTCACCCTTTTTGTAGATTCGCATGTATGTGGCCAAAGGAACCACCCCGTGTTTTCTAAAGGGCCTGGAAAACATACAAAGGGTTCCCCTCCTCTTGCCCTTTGTGTTAGTCATTTTGACAGATTACTGGAAGATGGTGGCTCCGGCCAAAAGGGCACTAGCTGATTTTCATTGTTTACATATCCTAATAAATTACAAATATAGGCCCAGCAGGATGGCTCAGTGGTCTAAAGCGCCTGCTTAGGAAAGCTTAGGCACCTGCAGGGACTGTGGTTCGATCTCTGGCACCACATCCTGGCCAGCCCTGCCCTCAGGGCAGGCTGAGCCAGCCATAAAAATAAATACGCAAACAAAAGTTCTGAAACAAAAAATAAAATAAAATAAATTTTAAAAAATAAAATAAATAAATTACAAATATGTATACCAGTGCAAAACTATCCAAAAGAAATGATATAAAAATGTTTATGATAAAAAATATCATTGCATTTAATGTGATTCTCTTGAAAACCAAAATCAAATTCTTTACCGTATCAAACAGAAAGACAAATTCAGACTCTATCCCTGCCCACAACCCCAACCAGTGGACACACAGATAGGAACTCTTGGCCTGCGCCCCCTATGTCACCACCAGAACTTCTTCCCTACTCAGAAACCAGCCCCGGCATCTGCCATGGAACCCTGCAGCAAAATTCCCTGCAGAGAGGCTGGGGTCAGACCTTCCAGCTAATCCACGAGCTGAACATCTTGCCAGAAGAGTACAGTAGGCTCTCCTCCAAAAGCTGCAGCAGGAGGAAGCTGAGCACAGCAGCCAGACCCAGCCAGGCACATCTGGACAGGATTAAACTTGGTAGATCTGGATCCAAATTTCAGTAGTCACTAAGGGCATAACTTCACCAAAGTTCTACACCAAAGGTCAGAGGACAGTGCTACACAGGATGACCAGGAGAAGGAGCAAAATGCAATCTCAGGGTCCAAGCCCACCAAGAACAAATGTGGGAGACACTAGCATAGGAGAAACTGGGAATCACACAGCTGAAACCTCAGAATCAATAGCATCTAAAGTAAAGGAACAAATGCAGAAATGTATAGGGGAATTCAGATGAGAAATAACCTCTAAAGTAAAAAAAGAAATATGAATTAATAGAGTCTGAAGGAAAAAAAGACTGCAGAAAGTATAGAAGAAATTAGATCAGAAATAACCTCTGAAGCCGGGCGTGGTGGCTCACGCCTGTAATCCCAGCACTTGGGAGGCTGAGGCAGGAGGATTGGTGCGAGTTCGAGACCAGCCTGGGCTACAAAAGTGAGCACAGGACCAGCCTCAACTGCATAGCGAGACCCTGTTTCAAAAAGACAAAAAAAAAAAAAAAAAAAAAAAAAGAAAAGAAATAACCTCTGAAGGGGCTGAGGAGATAGCTCTGTGACACAAGTACCTGTCTGGCAAGTGCAAGGTCATGAGTTTGAAGCCTGGTCCCACAAAAAAAAAGGGAAAAAAGAAATAACCCCTGAAGTAAAAAAGAAATCTCTGAATTAATAGTGTTTGAAGTAAAGAAACAACTGTAGAGAGGTAGAGAAGAAATCAGATCAGAAATAATCTCTGATGTAGAAAAAGAAAGGATAATTATAATGAAAGACAATAAATTCTTCTAAGGAAGACATTGATAAAAAATTAGAGGAGGACAGAAAAATGGTCAAGAATCCTTGAATAAGCAATATAGGAAAAAAAAAAAAAGAAAGAAAGAAAAAAAGGGGCTGGGGAGATAGCTCCGAGGCACAAGTGCCTGCTGGGCAAGTGCAAGGTCGTGAGTTCGAACCCTGGTCCCACAAAAAAAAAAAAAAAAAAAAAAGCAATATAGGAAAGAAATAGATCACATGAAGCAGTTTCAAAGAAATATACAGGAAAATAAAAGTCTCAATCACTAGCTGGCAACACCATATGAATGAAAGTGAAGATAGAGTTTCAGACCTTGAAGACACAGCCACAGCTAGTGAAAAGGTAAGAAAGGATCTCGTAAAAACACTAAGATGTGGGAAAAACTAATTTAACATCTGCAAGATGATGCAAAAATGAACAACTTGAGATTAATAGGAATCAACGAGAAAGGAGTCAATACAGGGGCCCGGCGGGATGGTTCAGTGGTCTAAAGCGCCTGCTTGGGAAAGCTTGGGCGGCTTGAGGGACCGTGGTTCAATCCCCGGCACCACAAGCTGCACCAGCCCTGCCCTCAGGGTGGGCTGAGCCAGCCATAAAAATGACTGAATAAACAAGCAAAGGTTCTGAAACAAGAAAAAATAAATAAATAAATAAGAAAGGAGTCAACACAAATGATATAAAAAGAATATGGGCAGAAGTAATAGCAGGAAACTTGCCAAATAGGAGAAAGCAACCAGACAGACATTCAGGCAACTGAAGCATACAGAACTCCAAATAAAACCAACCCAACCAAAACACACCCAGACACATAATAATCAAGATCCCAGAAGCAGCAGAATAATACACTAAAAATCACTAGAGAAAAGAAACATTATATTTAAAGGAAAACCCATTAGAATAATGGCAGATTTCTCTTCACAAACCATGAAGTCAAGAAGAGCATGGAGCAGAGTGCTTCAAGTCCACCATAAAAACAAATTTCAGCCCAGACTGCTATATCCAGCGAAACTCTCTTTCAAGTATGAGGGAGAAATGAAATACTTCCACGACAAGGAACAACTAAAGAATTTCATGACATCAAAGCCAACCCTACACAGACTACTAAAAATATTTTAGAGAGGGACCAAAACGACCTGAACTCAACAAATGGGAACAGGAAGAACCCACCAAATAGGGAAACCAATTAAACACAGGAGAAAAAGGAGTAAACAGTAGTAAGTAAAAGTCACATCAGGGGCCTGGCGGGATGGCTCAGTGGTCTAGGGTGCCTGCATGGGAAGGCTGGGGTGGCTTCAGGGACCTTGGTTCGATCCCCGGCACCACATGCTGTGCCGGCCCTGCCCTCGGGGCGGGCTGAGCCGGCCACGGAAATGAGTGAATAAACAAAGGTTCTGAAACAAGAAAAAATAAAATAAATAAAATAAAATAAATTAAAAAAAAAGAAGTCTCAAAAAAAGAAAAAAAAAAGTCACATCAATCATAAGTCATTACATTTCAATTATAACCATCAATGTAAATGGACTCAATTCTCCAGTTAAAAGAAACAGACTGGCAGGGTGGATTAGGAAGCAAAATCCAACAATATGCTTTACATAAGAAACACACTTAACTCATAAATTCATAGGTTGAATGTTAAAGGATGAAAAACAATACTGTATGCCCCCGCATCTCAGAATAAAGCAGGGGTAGCAATCCTGTTTGCAGACAGTCTTAACATCAAACCAAGGCTGATCAAATGAAATAAAGAAGGCCACTGCCTACTGGTTAGGGGAAAAATTCAAGATCAAAAGGTAACACTCATAAATATGTATGCACCCAACACAGGAGCAGCAAGTTATATAAGGCAAACCTTAATGGACATGAAAAATCTAATATCCAATACCACAATCTTTTTTTTTTTGAAGGTAGTTCAGAGGACTCACTGAGACTTGTCCCTCTCGAAGTGAGCCTCAATCCTCAGGAGGATCTTCCTTTTATTCGGTGTTCAAGAACAGGAATTTGCGTAACTGCTTTGGGGGCAATACCACAATCTTAACAGGAGACTTCAACACCCCCTTATCTGAAAAAGATAGGCCAAGCAGGCAAATAATTAGCAAAGAAGCAGCAGCACTGAACCAGGACTTGGAACAACTGGAATTAGTGGACATACACAGAGTGTTTCGCCCAACCACTTCAGAATACATATTTTTTCAGCTGCACATGGGACATTGTCTGAAATAGATCACATACTAGCATATATTAGTCCATTAGTCATGCTTAAGTATATGCATGAAAACAGAAAGTATCCAGTACATATTATCTGACCACAGTGTGATGAAACTGGAAATAAATGACAAAAGAAACTACAAGAAGCCCAGAAATACATGGAAATTAAACAACACCCTTCTCAGCAACCAGTGAGTTACAGATAAAATTAAACAAGAAATTAAACAATATCTACGAGCCGGGCGTGGTGGCGCACGCCTGTAATCCCAGCACTCGGGAGGCTGAGGCAGGAGGATCAGTGTGAGTTCGAGACCAGCCTGGGCTACAAAAATGAGCTCAAGGCCAGCCTGAACTGCATAGTGAGACCCTGTCTCAAAAAGACAAAAAAAAAAAAAAAAAAAACCAATATCTACAATTTAATGAAAATTCAAACACGACCTATTAGAATTTGTAGGATGCAATGAAAGCAGTTCTTAGGGGGAAGTTTATAGCCCTGAACACACACACATTAAGAAAATACAACAGGAACAAATAAATACTTTGCCGGGTGTGGTGGCTCACGCCTGTAATCCCAGCACTCGGGAGGCTGAGGCAGGAGGATTGGTGGGAGTTCGAGACCAGCCTGGGCTACAAAGTGAACTCAAGGCCAGCCTCAACTGCATAGCGAGACCCTGTCTCAAAAAGACAATAAATAAATAAATAAATAAATACTTTAATGCTGTACCTTGATCATCTAGAAAAGGAAGAGCAAAGCAAACCCAAAGCCCAAAGACGGGAGGAAGTTACAAAGATTAGAGCAGAAATTAATTCAATTGAGAAAAAGAAAATAATACAAAGAATTAATGTTTCAAAAAGCTAGTTCTTTGAAAGAATAAATAAAATTGAGGGGGCCAGGGAGATAGTTCAGGGGTACACATGCCTGCCTGGCAAGTGCAAGGTCCTAAGTTTGATCCCTGGTTCCACCAAATATAAAACATATAAATATAAATAAATAAATAAAATTGATAAGCTCTTAGCTAACTTCACCAAAAAGAGGAAAGAAAGGACTCAAATTCAAGCAATAGGGAATGAAAAGGGTGAAATTACCACAGACCCAAAAGAGACTCAGGGGATCATTAATAGCTACTTTGAGAGTCTTTACTCTCACAGAACCGAAGACACAAATGAAGTGGACAGATCCCTAAGAAGGTACAAGTTACCAAAACTGAATCAAGAAGATGTAAGAACTCTCAATAACCCAATAACAGCCAATTAAATACAAAATGTAATAACAAGCCTACCAACAAAGAAAAGTCCAGGTCCTGATGGATTCACCACTGAATTCTACAAGAAATTTGCAGAAGATATAATCCCAATACTCCTCAAACCCTTCAATGAAATTGAAAAGGAAGCAATCCTCCAAAAATCATTCCTAGAGGCAAGTATTACACTGATACCAAAGTCAGAAAGAGATGCAACTAAAAAAGAGAATTGCAGGCCAATTTCTCTCATGAACATAGATCCAGACATCCTCAATAAAACTGTCACCAATAGAACACAGCAAATCATTAAGAAGAGTAGACACCAGGACAAGGCAGGACTCATCTGAGGGATGTGAGGGTGGTTCAGCATACGAAAATCTATAAATATAACACACTGCGTCAACAGAGCCAGATCCAAAAATGACATGATCTTCTCAATTGAAGCAGAAAAGGCTTTTGACAAGTCCAACACCCATTCATGTTCAAAGTACTACAGAAAATTAGAATAGAGGGCCTCTGTCTCAATCTGATAAAAGCCATCTATGATAATCCAATATCGAATATAATTCTATTTTTTTATTTATATATTTATTTATTTACTTATGTTATGGCTGGCTCAGCCTGCCTTGGGGGGTGGGGCTGGCGCAGCATGTGGTGCTGGCGATTGAACCGATGTCCCTGTGGTTGCCTAAGCAGGTGCTTTAGACCACTGAGCCATCTTGTCAGCCCTCGAATATAATTCTAAATGGGGATGTCTTAGTTACTTTTTACTCATTGTTAGTACAAATACCCAACACCCAAAATGAAGGAAGAAAGGTTTATTTATTTATTTATTTTGTCTTTTGAGACAGGGTCTTGCTATGCAGTTCAGGCTGGCCTTGAGCCCAGGCTGGTCTCGAACTCACACTGATCCTCCTACCTCAGCCTCCTGAGTGCTGGGATTACAGGCATGTGTCAAAAGAAAGGTTTATTTAGCTCACAGTTACTGCAGGTTTCAGTCCACACATGGCTGGATCAAAGGCTGAGGGGCACGTGGTAGAGGGCAGCAGTTGATGGGGGCAGAGCAGCAACAAACGGTGACAGAGGCAACAGAACAGCCAGGGAGCAGAGCAACAGCGCAAGTCTGTCTCTCTCTCTTTCTTTTTAAATTACATCAGGCTGTCTGCCTTAGCCTATCTGCCTTAGGCTACACCCATAATCCCAGAAGTACTTAAAACACATAATCCCAGGGATCAAGGATTATGTCTCAAACTCTAGATCAGTACTAAAACACATAATCCCAGTGACTCATGAGTCAAGTCTCAATCTGTAGAAGTCCCTGCCCCATGACTGCATGAGGTTTTGGGTGGACAAATAGACACAAACCATAACATAGATCTTGCTTTAACTTGGACTTAACCACCCAGCAGAAAAGTTTAACCAGGAGGTATAAAAAGTAAAGCAGATTAGTATACTGAGCTGTAAAAGGCTCGACTCTGACACTGCCAGTTCTGCCAATCACCCACAGCTATTATCAACTATTGGACTATGTATACAACTACATTCTTAGTTCAGTGAGAAGAAACTTCTGTACCAATAGTGATTAGGAAAATTATGACATCTGCATCCTGTACTCTGAATAAGTACTCCAAAGATAACCATATGCATTATATTAATTATTGTGGCTGTACTACTGACATGTTTTAAAACTGTCCCATTGTTATTTCTTATTAAAAGAAAAAAAGGCAAATTCAGATAAGAGAAAATGTGAGCTAACACCAGCCTCTTACAGCAAAAATAACAAAATGAAAGCCTGACCTAAGGTCACATGAGGTGGTATTAGAGAAAGACATTCCCACCTAGAAGATATTGAGGACCAGTTCGTGCCTCTGAAAATCAAAGCATGAATTTCAGGGACAGTGGGCCTTAAGAGCAGGATGAGTTTACTGAGAGAAAGAAAGCTTCTGTCAGGACAGGGGGCCCGAGTGCATTACCAAGAGCACCACCTTTTCTAGGGATGTTTCTAGAGCAGTTGTTCTCAACCTGTGGGTCTCGACCCTGGCAGGAGTCAAACGACCAAAACACAGGGGTCAGGTTTTTACATTCCGAATCATAACTGTAGCAAAATTACAGGGTTTTTTTGGGTTTTTTTTTTTTTTTTTTTTTTTTTTTTTTTTTTTTTTTTTTTTTTTTTTTTTTTTTTTTTTTTTTGTGGGACCAGGGTTCGAACTCACGACCTTGCACTTGCCCAGCTGGCACTTGTGCCTTGGAGCTATCTCCCCAGCCCCTAAAATTACAGTTTTGAAGTAGCCACCAAGATTATTTTTTGGTTTGGGGTGACCGCCACATGAGGACACTGTATTGCAGAGTCATGGCATTAGAAAGGTTGAGAACCACTGTTCTAGAGGGAAACCACGAGGGAGGCGGGTCCAGGGTGGGGAACACGGGAACTCCGAGGTGGGCGTGAGGTGGAACAGAAGTGAGATGGACCACTAAGATGAGATCGCTCAGCAGTGTAAGTGCCTGACCAGCAAGCTCAAGGAGCCGAGTCTGATCCTCAGTACCACATGCTGCGCCACTGGGAACCCCCGCAGACCCTAAAACCGGTGTGGTGGCAGAGTTCTGAATCCCAGTGCTGGGGAGGCTGAGACAGGAGGATCACTATGAGCCTGATGTGCACAGCAAGACCCTGTATCCAATAAATAAATAAACAAACAAGTATCAATCGCTGATGTCCATCCCTGGAGTTAAGAGAGTGCATCTGTTCAATCTTTTGTCTTGAGGTCTGGCCTCGAGCCGAGGTGCCCATCTCTCCCGAGGGTTTAAGGCACAATCTCTTTCACACTGGCTCCTTGAACCCTGCCCTCTTCTGCCCAGGAGGACAGGTACCTGGTTACCTTGGTCACATTTCCACAGCTTTGAGAAACTTCTCAAGCTAGTCAACTTAATCGATCCACATGGCATCCAGGGCATGATTTAAGGAATTCTGCTACCCAAGGAGGGCTACTCAGCTCCCCCAGAGCCAGCGTGGCCCTCTGTGTGTCCCAGGTCACGGAAGAAGAAGAAGACTGGCTCAGAGCAGGCAGCAGAGGCCTGGCAACGGTGTGAAACAGGAGCCAGACGCTTCTTCCTTTGGTTTTATTTTGTCAGTTCTGGAGCGCAGTTGGCCTCAGATGGACAGACGGGCCCAGATGGGAGCGTGGCAGGGTGGTACCCAGCTCGGCCAGGAGAGAACCCAGGGCACCGGGGTGCTGCGGGCCTGTCACAGGTTCCTGAGCAGAACGAGCTGCAGCAGGAAGATCTGAGAGGACGGCAAGACTCGGGAAACCTTGGACTGGGTGCCAGGGTCATACGGTTCCAAGGAAGTCAGTGCGGGGGCAGGTTCCTGAGGAGGGGCCGAGGCGATGTCAGGCTCGGGGGTGGCCCGCTTATTCTCTTGGATCCAGTTAGTGAAGTAGGTGACTTTGACAAAGACGCTGGGATTACCAGGACCTTCACAAGGTGAGCCCCAGCTGGAAATTCCTATCAGATACCAGACACCTTGCACGTGGCAGACGAGGGGCCCCCCAGAGTCTCCCTGAGGAGAGAGGACAGAGACAGTGAGACACAGATGGGGAGGGGGACACAGCGCCCACAGAGGAGCCGGCGGCAGGCTCCAGGGTTGCACTGTCTGCATGGGGTACTTATCAGGGCTACCTTGACAGATTTAGAAGCCCACACACCAGGCAGGTGACAATCCTGGGTCAGTATCTGCAGAGTAAGGGCCCACAGCCGGTCCTCACACGCCTCCAAAGGGGACCCTGGGCCTCGCTCCAGTTCACACTCACAGGGCCGTGAGAATGGATGAAGGGTCTATGGCCTGCCCTCTGCTCTCTGCCCTACTGCCCATGCAAGAGGAGGGGCCTCCAAGGTCCCATGGGGCAGGATGCTGGGGGAGAGCAGGGACAGCACAGAGCGTAAGTGTGGCCTTCTGGGTGGTGGCTGTATGAATCCACAGAATCCCTTTTCCTGCACGCTATGCATCCACATTTGTTTAAATCCAAAGAAAACAATGAGGCCGGCTGGGGCTACTCCCGGAGTCTGACACCTTAGGCAGAGCTGAGCTCAGGGAAGATTTGAGAAAGGGGCTATGGCAGAAACAGAGAGGACGCAGCTGGGGGGGGGCACAGGCACTCCAGGAGCAGGGGGAGACCAGGCCGAGGGGAGTCTGAGAGCCCTCACTCACCTGGCAGATCCCCGATCCATCCATGTTTCCAGCACAGAGCATGTCGGGCCATACTGTCAAGGTATCAGGGTTGCTAGGATCATGTGGATAGACGGATCTACAGTGTTCCTCGCTGATGATACCCACCCTTGCCTCTCGCAGGTGGAAGGGCTTAGCAGGGTATTCTGATGGGGGAGAACCAAGAGGTGAGCAGCAGCGGCCTGCCAACAGAGCCCACACGCTGGCCCGGCAGCAGTGGTCACGGAAACACCAGGGACAGGCACCCGACAGAGCCAAGAGGAAGGGCCCGGGCAGTAAGACAAGGACGGAGGCCAGGGTGGCTGCAAACGAGGGGCAGGGCCAGGCCGGCAGGACAGCGCAAAGGCCCGCATGTTTACTCTAAGCACGTCGGCAGTGAGGGGAAGGTCCACTGACAGTGCAAAGGCTGCCCTTCCTGCTGCTCCTCTGAGACAGAGGCAGCCACAGGGAGGACAGAAGCGGGAGTTATGACCAGGCCAGGAGGCACCTCACACAGGACAGGTCCCTTATACCATGGGACACAAGGTCGGCCACACCTCAAGGAGGAGCCAGACCTAGCCACCTGGCTTCTGTCTCTAGGAGACACTCATGCTCTGGCCTGTGGCCTGCCACACTAGCCCAATAGTAGGATGACAGCTCACTCTGCAGCTCCTCATTACAGTCTCTTCTGGGTCATCACAGGTTGCTGGTGTGTACCGAACCCTGGGCCTGGCTCAGGGCCAGCAACAGCCATCATGGGAGAGTCCAGAGGACCAGGGCTGAGGGCCCGGGATCCCCATGTCAGCTGCCCTGCCCCTGGTGGCACTCCAGGCAGGAGTTCTCCTCATGCTCCACCTGCTCTCCTCTGCCCTGGCTGGGTACATCCGGCCTGCATCCAGGCGACCTGAAAGGGCCAGCTCAGCTCAGGAAGGAGTCAGGGCCTGCTGGGGGCTGGCTGCTCAGGACTCAGCTGCGTGAGTGACTGTCAGAGGCCAGGAGCC
>PVJA010057344.1:0-10478 GCA_004027025.1 Myocastor coypus
GTATAGAAGCACCCTACAGCATTATTTATAGCAGAGAGAACTTCCGTTAACAAAAAAGTATATGTAAACTGAAATATAAAAATGAATAATTCAGGGTCTTTATAATCAAAGGAAACAAGTGGGAGATGGTTAGTAGTGTCAGATATTACCAAGCTCCATAATGATGAAGATGGAGGATATAATACCACATTATGGTCTTGGGTGACTTTTTTTCAGTACTAGAAATGGAACCGAAACACAGCACTTACCCACTAAGTTATATCTCAGGTTCTTTAATTTAATTTTTTTGAGACCAGATCTAATTTGCGTTGGGTAGGTTTGAATTTATATCCCTCTGGCCTTAGTCTCATGCTGAGCGACAGGTATGTATCAGCATCTCGGCTTGTTGATCACTGAGAACATAATTTTATTAATATCAGGGAAATAGTCATTAGTTTTGTGAGGAAGAGATGTGTAGTTGACAAACAGGAATTTCTAAATCAAAATGAGAACTCTGAAAATTGAAAAGGCAGGAAGGTTAATTACCTAATTTTGAGTTATATTTAAATGACATATTTAGGTGGAATGATAGAAATATTTTGTTTTAACTTAGATGGTGTGTATCGGTAATATAATAGCTGAGATGAGGATGTCGAAGTCCCATGCACAGTGTTACACAGCTTCTGAATAGATCTTTAGGGTTGGAGTAAAGATTTTGAGGTTGGTAGGTTTAGATCAGTGGTTCTCAACCTTTCTAATGCCATGGCCCAGCAATACAGTTCTGCATGTTGCAGTGAGCCCATACCAAAAAATAGTTTAGGTGGCTACTTCAAATTACTAGTTCCAGCTGAGGAGAAAACTCCGAGGCATAAGTGCCTGCCTGGCAAGTGCAAGGTCGTGAGTTTGAACCGCGGTCCCGCAAAAATAAATAAATAAATAAATAAAAAATTACTAATTCTAATAAGTAACATTTCATCATGGCATAGCATGGGTTTAAATATGTATTTTCCGATGGCTTTAGGCAAACTCTGTGCTTTGGTCATTGAATGCCCACTGGATTGGCAAATCACAGGTTGAAAACTGCTGGTTTAGATAGTGATAAAAGGAAAGCAAAAGGTCTAGCCAACCTCATTTCGAATATATTTTATGTAGAACTACTACTTATTTTGCTTTATTATTTTTGTGTCCATTTAGCTATGGAATGAACCACATAAAATTGTTATAGCCACTGTATTGTTTAGTGTCCCTGTATGCTGCTTTTATGTTTTATAGAGCTCTATTTATCTTAATGTATATCTTCTGATTTCTTTCCCTTCAGATGACATTATTTCCTTTCTCATCTTTCCTGTTCTTTCACTTTAGCTATTAACACATATATGTTCCTGTGCGTTTTTAGGAAAGATGACTAAATTTAAAAACAACACAGAACGAAAAGTTGAAGAATTGAAAAAAGTCTTAGTAAGTTTATAGTCTCTCCTATTAATACGTAGCTATTACCTTTCAAAATATTGAATCCAGTAAATGAGAACCTTTCAATCTAAATGTTTCATACATCTTTCACCTAAAATATTAAACATGTTGTAAATCTACATCTATCATATCTTACACATCTGAATTATTCAGCAAGGTGTTCATATTAAAATATATGCTGACAGCACACTTATGAAGATTAAAAATATATTTTCTGTAGCTGTTTGTAAATTTAGTATTTTTTAGTGTTATAACACACAGACCAACTTTTGAGAAAGATAGGCATGATAGTTATTAAGCACTGAAAAACACTATTCACATTTCTACTGAATTTGAAGGATGAGGCTTTGTAGTTGATTACATTGTAGAGAGCATGGGTTGGCAAATTGTATGTGCGTGTATGTGTGTGTTGAGGAATGACTTATATTTGATTACACTATAAAAAGATCTGAATATAGATCTGCTGTATATAATAAACCTTACATATATATTTTTACCCTTTATTATATTTTGCAGCTTATATATAATGATTATTAGCAGTTTTATCACACAATATAGTGAGAGAAGCAGAAATGAGAGATTGAAGGTCAAAAAGGCTTGTGTTTTTGTAGCAAAAAAAGTAAGATAAGCGGAACACTAAGAGGTGAAAAAAATCACATGCCATGAGTTTCTGCTGGAGGGCTTTTTAGTTGAATTAAAAGGGTTATTGCTGAGAGTTTTCAGACATTTATAGGGACAAAGGTGCTATGTAGGAAGGAGGTATACTTGGGAAGTCAAGGAAAGCTGTGATACTGTTTCAGGATGGTAATAAATTTGTACCTATAATGTGGAAAAAGACAAGGCAACACATGTGTAGGTATGATGAGGAAGAACGAAGGAAATAGAAAGTTCGGAAAATTAACACGAGCATATACGTGTGAGAGAGTGCAAAATAGGACAAAGTAAAAACGAGAGAGGAATAATTTTTTTAAAAAGGTAAAAACTAAGAAATGTTGGTAGTGTGACTTGTGCTTGTATTGAATGAAACGATATACCACACATAACATGATTCAAGCAAAGGGAAGGAAAAATATAGCAATGAAGTTCTGGATGTTAATTGTATTCACTCCTTGCCTTTACCACTCACCCATAACAGCATCATCTCTTTCCTTCTTTTTGTTTTCTTTATTCTTTTTTTTTTTGGCACGACAGTAGTTTGAACTGATGACGTTGGAATTGACAGGCAGGCACTCGTGCCATGGAGCTATCTCCGTGGCTTCAATGTCTTTGCTCTCAGGTGCAAAGCCCAGATCTGTTTTCATTCATGACTCCCCTGACCTACAGGCAGAATCTGATGCTGCTGCTTCCTGGTCTTCCGTGCATAGGAATCCTTAGCCCTAAAGCTGTCATAATTGTTGACCAGGTTCATTAGCAGGATCCATGGTACTAGGGTTTCTCTTACTGTAGTACAGATCCTCAAGTGTGTGAAAGCATTCATGCACCTAGGAGATGGCTGCTGCTGGTGTGAGACAGAGGAATTGGCATTTCACCCTTAGGAGGGAGTGTTTCCCCACAGAAAACCAGAGTCCTTGTTTCCCCCTTATTCTCCCTGCCTGAGGTGCTTTGTTTGGAATTCCCTTGCCCTTGATGAGTGCTAGTGGGGAGGCTATAGGAGACAGCAGCAGCTGATGTGCAATCTTGGCAATTGGCGAGGGAGTGACTTTGGCTGAAACCAGTGCCACTGAAAGTCTGTTCTGTTCACTTCTTTTTCTTTTCTCTATCTAGAGTGGTGAAGAAAGGGTTCGCTTATCCCCAAGGAGCACTTGTGAGGAGCTTTCTAGAGATGGAAGTGACTGATAATCCAATCCAAGGTGGGAATGTGTACCCAGGGAAATACACAGTTCCTGTTTGTCTACATGGAAGTGGAGGGTTTCATGGCCTTCACTGAGTGCTAGTGAGGATCCACAAGACTGCAGTGTTTCTTGATGTGTGGATTAGAACCCAGGTGATGAATGCGCTTGTATTTGCCACCTGACCCAGGATTATAGACTCAGCCGTGCTCTCTGTTCAGTTTTATTTCTTTCCAGATGCTATTTGAAGTGCTCTCATGACTACTCCCTGAAAGGAACTTTACATATTGAAGAGTTGCGCAGAAGCCTTTCCAACACTCTATTCTCTGTTCAGTGATCCAGTTATGCTATTAGCTTTGGCCTACATGTGATCTTTCCAATTAATATTATGACTCAGGGTATACAGATATTGTGTACTACAGAGTAATTTTGGTTTTGGTGAGCTTTATGTCTGTGTACCTCTTATGAGATTTCTCTATTCAGCCATGTTCGTGTTAATGTCTTTTCATTACTTTTAGGCAACACTTGTTGTTTTACTTTTCTGAGAATAGTAACTTTTCCCAGAATATGATCTTATTTCATGTGACACTGTATTTCCTTTTATTTTTCTTTTTGAGAGAAGGTGTTCTCATAAAGTTCAGGCTGGTGTTGAGCTCACCTTTGTAGGCCAGCCTGGTTTCAAACTTGCACTGATGCTCTTGCCTCAGCCTCCCAAGTGCTGGAGTTCTCCGTGGTGCCACCATACCCAGCTATATTTCCTTGATGATTAGTTATTATTGAGTATTTTTTCACTTAGCTTCATATTTCTCTTTTTACCTTTTTATGTCTTTTGAGAAATGTGTAATTAGATCAGGGGTTCTCAACCTCCCAGTGGGGGTTGAACAACGAAAACATATGGATCACATAAAGCCATTGTGAGTAATATCTGTAGCAAAATTATATTTTTGAAGTAGCCATCAAAATTATATTTTGGTTTCGGGTCACCACAAAGTGAGGAACTGTATTGTGCGGTCACGGCATTAGAGAGGTTGAGAACCACTGACCTAGATCTATAGGGTATTATTTTTATCATCTAGATTTTAATAGTGTTATTTATGGTTTTATTTCATTGTTGTTGAGTTAATTATATATTCTAAAAATTACCTCATCTGATCTGTGCTTTGCAAGTATTTTCTCCAGTTTGGGAGATTGTGACTATATTTAGTGTTGGTTATTATCTGATGTAATTTCATTTGTCTCTTGCTTTTTTTATGCTTTTGAGGTGTTGTCCAAAACTTTGCCTTTTGTAATGTTTCAGAGCATATTTTAGCCTTTATGGAAAAGTTATGGCATTTATTCAGAGAATTAAAGTACAATTCCTGAGGCTGGTGAGATAGCTCAATGGTCTCAAGCTCCTGTGTAGGCAAACGTAGGAAAGCTCAGAGACTGCCCTTTGCTAGCACCATATGCTGTGGTAGCCCCACCCTCAGGGTGGGCTGAGCCAGCTATATCATAAATAAATAGAGCTTAAAAAAAGTACGATAACCAAGTGATCGAAGTTCCACAAGTGAGTTTTTGTCTTCTTTACTTTTTTCATTTATAAGCCAAAATAGTTAAAGGAGGAAAGGTTTATCATAGATCCATGGAAGTGTAGCATTGCAGAAGGCACCACAGAGAAAAAAAATGGCACATGGCATGCAGACAAGTGAGAGGACCTTAACCCTGCTTTTTATCCCTTACATTTTAGGGAGGCTACATGCTCTAGGGTGGGTGTCTCTGTTACTCTTCTCTCCTTGCTAAGACAAATGAAAGATACCCTAAAAGAAGGAAGGAAGGAAGGAAGACAGGAAGGCAGGAAGGAAGGAAGGAAGAAAGAAAAGAAGGAAGGAAGGAAGGAAGGAAGGAAGGAAGGAAGGAAGGAAGGAAGGAAGGATGGAAGAAAGGGTTTATTCGGCTCACAGTTATTCGAGGTTTTAGTGGATACTCGACTGGTTTCCAGGCAGACTGGCACATAGCAGAGAGTAGCAGTTAATGGCAGTGGAACAGTAACAATGGCAACGCACCAACTTGAGCAATAGACAGTCTATTCTTCTGTCTTTCTTATATTACATTAAGGCTATCTGCCTCAGGCCACAGCCATAATCCCAGCTTTTGGGGGACAACTAGACCCAAACAATAACAGTAAGTTTAGCAAACACACCTTTAATCCTAGCACAAGTATGTCAAACCAGTCAATGTACTGGTATAAAAACTACCCACTGTTGGTGGTAGCACGGTGCACTGCACATCCAGACACATTTGAAAAAACTGCTCTTTTGATGACATGAGGCTTTAGTTGGACATCTAGACACAAGATGTAACAGTTTTTCTCGAAAAGAAGTGAAATCATTATGTCAGAGACATCTATAATCCCATGTTAATTATACACTAAACACATAATGCCAAGAAATTTAAACAGCCTAAAGGTCCATTAGCTTAAGAATGGTTGGGGAAATTGTGCCTATCAATCACAAAAGGCGATTTACACATACAAGACAATTGAAACTTTGTTGTATGTCATGTGGAATTTACAGGGGTGATCACATAGAAGTTAGAATAAAATGATAATATAATGAACTAGCCAGAGGATAGGGGAGCCAGTCGTGGTGACGCATGCGTGTAATCCCAGCACTTTGGAAGCTGAGGAAGGAGGATCAATGCAAGTTCAAGACCAACCTGGGCTACAAGAGCGAGCTCAAGGCCAACCTGAACTGCATAGCGGTACCCTGTCTCAATATAAAAAAGGAAAAAAAAGAGTAATTAGTAGTACAATTCGCTTAGGCATTGTGCGTATGTGTGTATGTGTTTCTTTTCCTCATTCCCTCAGCCCATTCGCTCTTTTGAGCATGTCTGTAATTATCTTTCACATATCTGTGATTACTTTCAGATTTTACTCTTTCACTTTCTTACACTAGGAGACAATACTGTGTTTGCACATGTGGGTCTACTGTATTTCTTTCTAACCATTTATTTGTGTTCCGCCCTGCTCAGCCAGCCCTGGGAATCGAACTTTAGACTGCTTCGCTATCTTGCCATGCTTTTTTTCATTTATGAGCATGGACTCTAGACGAATCTATTTATCTTTAAAAACTTCAAGTTTGACACTTGTACTTCTTTTTTTTTTCTTTTGGTGCCAGGTCTCACTATGCTGCTCTGACTCATAGTAATCCTCTTATTTTTTTGCTGCCATGTGCTGGAATTACAGATGGGAACCCGAACTTCATCACAGGCTCAGTGCACCTGAGAGTGGGACCGGCAGACCAGGCAGGACCTGGAATCAAACACTAGCACCAGTGCTTCCCTAACCAAGTACTTAGTTTGCAGAGCTCCCCTACTACCCCTTGAAGTTTTTCATTGTAGCTGCGTAATACTCCATTGTACAAAGATACTACTTTTTTTTTCTATCTGTTCCTCAGTTGATGAACATTTGGGTTGTATCTAAGATTTCACTATGATACATGATACTGCTATAAAAATGGATGAGATATGTATTGCTGAGGTATAATGTTTTCAGTTCTTCTGGAAAAATACCCACCAGGGAAATAACTGAGTTAAATGAGACCTCAAATTCTACATGAGGTTTTTCCACAATGGCTGTGTAGTGCTACATTACCACAAACAGTGAAAAGGGATTATCTCCCCCCACACACTGACTTTCCAGTGTTTTTATTGGTTAATTTACTGACGTTAGTTACTCTTTCTGTGATGAGATGGAATCTCAAAGGTTTAGGTTGTATTCTCTTGAATGACAAATGACACTGAACATTTTTATTTATTGCAGCTCACTTTTTAAGAATGGTGAGTGCTACGAGTATTAGTATATAGTTATTTCCCTGCACCTTTGTGCTGCATTACTTCTGAGTGAGTATCATGAATTATGACTGTTAAATTTATGACTCTTTTTTGTTATGGGGTGGGATGTACATACTGCTCCTTGTCTTTAACATCAGGCAGATACTGGGACTATAAATTGTGAGCTCCACTAATGAATTAGAGGTAGAATTTAAAATAAGAAATGTGCTTTACTCTAATATGCCTCCTCCTTACTTTAACTCTTCCTGATAAATCCTTATTGTAATTGTCTTATCTGGACGTCTGCAGGTCTGGTTTCTCTCACTGTCTAACTGCTTTCACTGTGGAGTTAACCTGCAGAGGCAGAAAGTAGTTGTAGTAACATCTGTGACAGTTTTATCTTGTACCCTGTTGTTCAGCAGGACCATTCCATTGTTTTTAGGTAGTGGCTAAAAACTGGGAAAGTTTATTCCGTAATATTTGTTTGTGCTAGTTATTTAAGAAAAAGTTCTTTAAAATCCTTATGTGTAATATGCGTATGTTTTGTCCCGAAATTATTAATGTTTTGCAGTGGGTGATCTGGTGTGAGACACACAGAGACCTGGAAGAATATATCCTTCTTGATCTATAAGATGGAGATATTAAGAGGTTTTGGAAATAAGCCTTCAGACTCAAGCTGTTAACGTTAGAATGAATACCCTCAGATAACAATCAAAGCATTGGCAAGGCAAAGTTCAAAGTGTAATTCTGCAGAAGGGTATGTTTGTATTCAGACATGAGGCAGCAGGTGCACTAAACGTTCAGAAATAGGAGTCTTAAGACCCTAATGCATGGGGCTAAAAGGCAGTTGAATTTCTTCCCATTAGCTGGTTTCACCCATTGGGATAAGTTCACCTAGGCTATTCCGGTTGTCTCGTTTAAGAGGTTAGTCTGGTGGTCCTGAGGATTTGCCAGGCAGAGTTCTTAAGGGAGGGAAGAGTGAGAGGTGAGAGGCCTGGGCAGGGGAAGGTTCTTGGCTGTTCAGAATCTGTCTTGGTCTGTAGCTATGTTCACCGAATTTAAACTGAGGAGATATTTCCCAAAATGTTAGTGTATTTGGGAGGGGCTGACTAGGGCAGGCAAGAGTCTAAAATGGAGGCACTTGTGTTTGTATTATTTCATGCAAATGATAGCATCACATTTTGTCATGTGTCTGATTTGCACAAAATAGTATAAGGACTAAAAGTACATAAAGCATCAAAAGATGACTTTTACTAATCTATCTCCAGAGTCATATTTTAAAATTGTGTTACCTCTTATTTTGGAAAAGTAGTCTTACAATTACTACACTTGATCTTAGCCAAAAGGCCAAGAAATGATGATGACTATTTTACTAGGAATTAGGTTCATTTTTTCTAAAGTTGCCTTTTCTATTATTAATATTTTTAAATTACAAATATTGTTATAGTGATGTATCAAAACTCTTGATTATTCCATTTGCTTGCAGATAAAATTCCACTTGTTTAGAGTTCATAGGTTTTGAGGCATTAATAGAAAGTTTCATGGTCCAGCCTTAAATATAAAAGTCTTGTGATTTTATTTTTGAATAAACAAAGCAGAAAGTGAGTTCATAAATATATGCTAAGTTAGATATCAGGAAGGACAGTAGTTAAATTTCCATAGTTCAAGAATTCGTAGTTTTATAAATTCTCTATTTTGTAAAACTGGTAATATAGTATCATTAATCAATGAGACTGCTACAAGATAAGTAAAAATCAAATTTAATGTATAGTTTCTCAGTTGTAATACTCATACTTGAAGTACCCAGTAGCTATCATACCGGACAGTATAAAAGACGTTTCTATGGCAGAAAGTTTTCTTGTCAAGAACTTTATTACAGTGGAGATGGACACATTATCTAAAGGTAAACAGTATTAAACTTTGCACTTTGAAGGCATTGTCCTTATAACGGCTAACCACTGCTGTTATTGCTGTTACTGTAAAATAATGGGTTAAATGTTTTGATGGAGAAATATTTGTGTATCTTTATAGGGTACATAATGTCAATTCATTACATATATACAGGATACAATCTGAATAATGAGCATATCTTTCTTTTCAGAATTAATCAGTTTTATATATTGGATATAATAATTTAGAAATATAAATTGTTTAAAGTTACATTTAACCTAGTATTCTATACAAAAGCCAGAAATAATCCATTCACTCAGGTCATTTAAAATCACTTCACAGAAAGAATGACTAAAGATTTTAGAGTATTTGGGAGAAATCTCAGTAGATAATAGCTCTCTTCCAATGCTTTTCAGGTATGTGCAAAACAAATTTAAATTTCTGCTATGTATAATTACAGAAACAAGAAACGTGACTTCCCTTAAAATTACAGGGAAGTAAGCCTTATTGCAGTATAAAGCCAAAGGAGTGAGAGAACTGTGGATGACTGGCTACTTCCTAATGAGGTTGATTCATTTAGACATAAAATAAGGTTTTGAATTCAATGGATGTAAAACGTTTAAAATTATTGTTTTCAATATGCTGAACCTTTTGAAGGTTCTAGAGACCAATATCTGATTCATCCAGTGTACATAAGTGTATGGTTTTGCTATTGATGTGTTTTCTCCTTTATTTGCTTCCAGTCACTTCGTTGTTTGATTATAGCACAATGTAACACTTAAGCTATGTTGAGAATACATGTCACTCTTGTCTTTTTGATATGTACTGCTCCTGGTGTAAACTCAGTTACTGTCATTCTCTCTCTCAAGAGTAGTACTTGAAAATAAGAGATTGGGTCAAATATCATAGTCTTGAGAGGCTACAATTTTGTATTTCCTTGAATTTCCAAATATCTGTGTCAAAATTGTGTAACTGCTTATATCATATTCTATGGAAAGTTATTAGAATATCAAGGATGGTCAGAAAATATCATTTCCAAGCTAAGTCAAAGATTTTTGATACTCAGAAAGCCAGTGATGATAAGCTCAAGTACCTATGTTATAGAGTAATAGTATCAGAAAGCTTTTCTGTTGGAGGGTTAAGAATGTAAGTTAACAGACCAAAAATGGAGAAAAAGAAGGGTTATAAGGATAGCCACAATTTTGGCCCTAGCCCTTCAAGGTCAATAAGACCCAAGATTGAAGAGAACCTGTACTGTAATATCGTATAACTCCGAGGTGTCCAAAATTTTCTGGTCGAGGAGATTATGGGACCTCAGAAGAAAGGGATGAATGAACTATAGTGCCACTAAGGAGAGTCACCCAGAGAAAAACATTCTCTCAGGCTTTCACAGAAAGCAAAATGGTCAAGCAATGGCCGTGACTCCTCCCGAAGGCTGACACTAACAAAAGTTCTACAAAGTACTGTCTATGGTCCCAAACTTAATCCTGAGGGATTTGA
>PVJA010057345.1:0-10472 GCA_004027025.1 Myocastor coypus
CTTTTAATTTCTTCTCCAAAATGAGCTAAAGAACTGTCTTGGTTACTTTTTTCTCATGGCTGAGGAAAGACTCATTTAGGTCACAGATATCAGACATTTCAGCTGCCTCCAAGGCAGACTGGCTCATGGTGGAGGGCAGAAGCTCATGGTGGCACAACACAGCAGAACAGCAAGCGCAAAAGGGAAGAGTAGTGGCAAAGATGGCAGCAGAGCACAAGTCTGTCTCCCTTACGCTGCATTCAGCCTCTCTGCCCCGGGTGGGGCGTAGCGCTCACACCATAATCCCAGTAGCACTCACAACATAATCCCAGCACTGGATCATGAATTTAATCCCAAACTCTAGAAGTCCACCCCATAACTTCATGAGGATTTGGGGGACAACTAGACACACACCATAGCAAGAACAAAATGAAATCCAAACTTATGGGCACTATTATCACTTCCATATAAACATATCAACGTGGTTTTCTACAACACATTCTGGACTAAGACCTTATTGTTCAGGCCCACATTCAAAGCACCTTGTTGAAATGTCTCTTTCATAAAGTTTTCCTCATATCTGCCCTCTTCTGTGCATGGTTCTCCTTAGCAAAGTACCTTTCTTTTATTTGTATTTTAAGGAGAAACAATACAGAATTTCAAAGACAATGCAGAGAAGCAGCAACTGAGAGGAACTACGAGATTGCTGGGTTCATTCTCATTTGCATATTTCTTTTCTCAAAACTAATTAGGACCAAATAGGGAAGGAGGTATAGTGAAGATCAAAGAACAGTACCAAACTAGGATTCAGAAACTTCAAGTTCCCATCCAGCCCCTGAGGTACACGCCGCCCCCCCCCCCCAGAATAAATTATTTGAACTCATGGAGATTTCATTCTCCATCTGAATACTATTTAATGATAATGGCTGTAACAAATAACTACAACACCTTGAGTATGATAAAACACGTTTCCTGATCACACAAAGTCCAGCAAACATTCACTCTGTTGGAAGGCTTGGGTTGCTGCTAAGGTGCACTCTGATAAGAAGTAATGCAGAGACTTCTCTCCTTCCACAGGATGACTCTGTCTGGTTAGGCTTTGGCTTTACCCACAGGTAGAGAGAGGGCATGGAGGGGCTTGCGGGATAGTTTTGGGAGCTAAATCTGGAAATGTCTATTCACTTTTTGTGTTGTGCAGACAAGAACTCTGTCAGAATGAGAGAGACAGGCTCCATTTACTCTGAAACTTCATTAGTAAAGCTTTAGTTCTCCCAGATGCAACATTAATGTCCCAAATATTCTGTACAACTTAGGAGCACTTAACACTTTTTGTTGGTGATGCTGCTTCAAGCTACATATTTGTAATTTGGATAAAGCTCACCAGAGAAGTATTTAAGCTCAGATATCATTGAAGACAAACCTTCCTTTTCAACTTTACATTTAATTTTAATTTACAAAAATCCGATATGGAAACAATCAGATTAGAACAGACTCCTCTTACCCTTCTACTTGTAACACTGCCATTTCTCTTGAAGGACTTAGGCCACGTTCTCAACCACATCAATGAAACTGTATTTACCATATGACTGAGATGTTTTCTAGGGAGAAGGATAGATCTTCAAAAGCTCCTCCAAACTTTTACTTTGGAATTTTGTCCTGGATTTTTGTTGTTGTTAGTAGTGGTGATTTTTTTTTTATTTTGTTTTGTTTTTAAAATGAAAAACAAACTCTTGTGGATCAAAGAGTCTTATTGTGGGGAATTTTCCAGAATCCATAAACTATCCATGAAGATAATTCTTCAAACACACAATAATTTCAACAAAATAAAACAAAGCTGTTGGCCACTTGCCCTGTGTTTTTGGGGACAGAGGCGTGTCTGTCAATTAGAAAACCCTTTGCTATAGCCTGGCCTCATAACTTGAAATTGTCTGGTGACTTCCATCAACTCTTATGCCAAACTGAACCCAACTGCTGAGCTCTAAAGAGGCAGTGAGACATCTTTAAAACATGATGATACTCTCAGGCCAAGAAAGAAACATTAACCTTTGTGAAACTCAATAGTCTCCAATATTCAGTAAGTATTTTGCACCACTCATTGTTTTAATGTTTCTATGTATTAACACAACCTATCTTCCTCTTGAGAGAAAAGACCCTCTTATTATTACTTTATCTTACCATGAAGAAACTAAGGATTGACAAGGTAAAATATCTCAAACAACTGGAAAAGTAGAGCCAGCACTGAAGACCCATACTTTTTTGTGGTACCAAGGATTGAACTCTCTTGCCCTAGCCAAGCAAGCACTTATTCTATTGAGCTATCTCTCCAGCCCTGGAGGCCCTATAGTTTGAATTGGGATTTAAGTTCTAAACTACAGCACATATTCCCTGTAATAATATGAAATACTTCTATCAGATGCCTCCAAGCAAGAAAAATAAGTAAAAACAAAATGTGAATGATGGAGAATGTTTTCAAAGGGAATCCTGCACCCACCCTAAAAAATACAGGATACAGTGTTGTGCCATAAGAGGCCACACTTCATAGTATTTCGGGCTAGTGTTCCAGATAGCAGCAACCCTTGGCATCATCCACAAAGCACTAGTTTTAGGTACATGCAGAACGCAGGAGTTCTGAGGTTAAGAAAACTTCCACCTAGATTTCAGAAGGCCTGGGAGGCCAGGCAATGGGCCTCTGAGAGGGCGGTGTGTGAGTTGTGAGTGAGAAGCCTATTCAGAGGAAACCTCAAAAGTTTGAAGAAGCCAGGAATGTGGATGGTCTAGGGAAAGCTGCAAAAATGGAGCCAAGAAGGCCTGAAAGAAGCTATGACAGTAGCTAGCAGAAGTGCCATCGGGGTGGAGCCATGTGAGGCATTTGGAGCTCACAAGTCATTACAGGTTGCATCACATGTTCCATGTGGAACTATAGGACTTAATGTTTGCTCTCCTGGATTTTGGACTTGCCTTGGTCCCAACTGTTTGTATCCTGGCAGTGCTTATCTGTGCCTTTGAATGTTGGACATGTTTAACTTCATTTGTACAGGGGCTCACAGATAAGAGTTTGCTTTAGATCTTGGAGGCTTGGGATTTGGACTTTTCAGCATTGCCGAAAGTGTTACGACTTTGGCAACTCTTCGGGATGGACTAAAATGCCTTTTGCTTAAAGGGGTGTGCATGGGTCTTTTGGGGAACCAGGGGCAACATGTTATGGTTCTAATGTTATACACTGTTCAAGTTGTAAAATGTTAATAAGCATGTCTGTGTACCTGGAAACCAGGTTAAAAAGGTATACATATAGTTGCCAAGTTGACAAGGGGTGGATTGTGGTAGCTGATACATTGTGTCAACTTAAGGAAGCTTGGCTGGATTGGCTCTACTGGTTCTGGGCTGTGAGGGGCCCCATCCTGTAGGATGCGGAGGGCCTGCACTGGAACATGATTGGTCCCCAACCCAGGGTGTGATTGGTTCTGCCTAGGGTCAGATGGGCTACCCCAGAGTGACTCAGCATAAAAAGTATACATAAAGGAGTTGAGGAAGACTTTATGTGGCCCTGTCTTGCTCTGCCTCACTTCCTTTGAGAAGCCCTCATTTTTGGGAGAACTTGATCTTCACGCCACTTTGGAGGAGCTCCCATCTTCACAGTGGAGCACCAACACAGAATTTGGAGGAGAGAGGCTTGATGGATGCCACAGCCGTTGCTCCTCCTCTGCCCTTCATTGTTTTCTGCCCTCAAGAACTGCTGATGTTTGCATTGGATGTTTGCATTGCAGAGTATGAACTGAAACCTCCACAAACTGAGCTAAATAAACCTTTCCTTTCTTCATTTTGAATGTTGGGTATTTGTCCCAGAAACCAGTAAAGCATAACTAAGACAGATATAAAGCTTGGAAGTCATCTTCTGTCTTTTTTTGTACAGGGAATCAAACTCAGGATCTTGGGATTTCCAGGCAGATGCTATGTTACTGAGCTATATCCCTGATCCCATCTTCCATCTTTACAGCAAGAAAGAAGTTGAAGTACAAGCCAACAATTATTTTGGGAACCTTCAGAAAACTGAGAATTATGGCTTAAGTATTCCCTCAGGGTCATGTGTTAATAATGTCTTGGCCTCCTGGTGACACAACTGGTAGGAGTTGGGGCTTAGTGGGAGGTACCCAAGTCACTGGAGGTGGCACTTGAAGAACACTGTGAGATCGTGATCTCTTCATTTTCACTTCCTGGTTCAGGAGGTCACTGATTTGATGTACTGAGCTGTCACACCAGAAGGCCAAACCAGTGGGGCCATTTAGTCATGGGCTGGACCCTGTGAAATTTGGACCAAAACAAACCTTCTCTCTTTATATATTAATTGCCTAATTATAGTGCTAGAAAGCAGAATAATACACTGAATTTGTAAAGAAAATTATCAACCATAAATCCGGTCAGACGGGGAGACTCCAGATAGTCACAGATGAGACATTAAAATCTGCTTACTTGTAAAGCATGTCATTGAACTTAAACTCTAGACTAATTAAGAGAGAGAAACTTTGAGAGATAGCCACCTCATTCTCTCCCTTATATTTTTCTGAGTTTTACTTCTAGAAAATACACGCTATTCTGATGGGAACAAACTAAAAAGATTTGCTCTTGGATCTGGTAAAGAAAATTAAAAGCAATCATTAAATATTCCTAAAGAACTCTCCTTACAAGCCAACTATTCTCCAGAGAAACAAATGTTTACCAGAGCCTTATCCTACGTGGAAAGAGAGTACTTCTTCTATCTCCCTCTCTGGCCTTCATCACTAAAAAAGAGGACAAGAATAACTAAGAAATATCTGTGAAGGTCACAGCCCAGGAACATGAGTCTACTGATGGATTTAATCACACAAAAAAGAAACGATTCTCCTCCTTCCCATGTTACAACTCTATCAACACAGCTCGTATTATAATAGCAGTGAGTTAGAACTCATCTGAAAGATGTAAGTTCAAGTGTGAATATTCAATTACTTGTCCAGTCTTGCATAACTGTATCTATTGATCTGAGTCACAGATTTGATGATAAAAATAGACAATATAACAGCCATTGTTAATTAGTGATTCTTGTTTTGAAAATCTGTAACATATGTGTTGTACGTTACCCCATTTCTATCTTTTCTTCTTGTTTCCACTTCTGTTTTTACTCTTCAATATAAAATAAAATTGAATTTAAAAAATGAACAGTAAGAGTACTTAGGAAAGCCCTCTTGCAATAAGGAAAACAAAAAGGCAGACACTAGAGCAATTTGGAGTCTCCAGAACATAAGTCTACAATAAAACATTAAACAAAAATCCAAATTTTACCTAGATTAATGTGGATTCACACTCAATTTTTCCAATGCATAATATCACACCTTGAAAAAATGATAAGAAACACTAGGTCAGTTATTTTCTTTGTCACTGGCACAAAATACTCCACATCTGCACCTTAAAGAAAGAGAAGTTTATCTTGGCTCTTGTTTCAGGTCATAGTTGGCTGCTTCCAAAAAAGAAACAGTGAGGGAGATGCATGGCCGAGGTAAAGCTGCTCACATCATGGTGGCCAGGAAGAAGGGTGGGGCTGAGCTGTGGAGGGAAGTGTGCACCCCCAGGTAGTGTTTTGCCAGTGACCACCTCTACTAGACAGGGCCTGATCCTTAATCACATTCAGCTACAGTGCCCCTACAAAATTGCTGCCTGTGAATGCATGAGGATTAGGGGTAACAATTAGGCATAAACCATAACACATCATCAAAAAAGATAACAGGAAATGCAATCTTAAAAGACAGAACAACTATGGGAACTAGATTCAAATATGGCAAAACTTTGAAACAATCAGACTGGGACATAAAAATAAGGATGATTAATATGCTAAAGGTTATAATGGAACAAAGATGGATAGCACGTAAGAACAAATGAGTAATGTAATCAGAGAGATGGAAACTATTTTTAAAAAACAAGAAATGCTAGAAAACTACAATACTGTAACAGACAGGAAGAATGTCTTTGATGGGCTCACCACTATATGGAATGTGAATGATGAAGATAGGCCAATAAAAAAACTTTCCAAACAGAAATACCTTGAAAACAAGGAGGTGAAAACCAGAATACTCAAGATGCATGAAATAGTTTTGAAAAGTATAACATGGACCTCTGACACTATATATTAAAAAAAAAGAAACCTCAGTCAACCTATTTCCTAGCCAAAAAAAAAAAAAAGTCAATCTCGGGGATATTTTGAAAGGAACAATTTTTAAATCTCTGGAAATTATTTGAAGGACTTCCACAAATGAAGACATTGTTAGAAAAAAAAAATCCTTGAATCTCGTAGAAACTTCAGGAGTCTCTGTCATTTGAGTCCTGGTTTGGTCACTTCCCCGCTTCTAGGGTCAACTTACTGGATAGCCCATTCCATATACATGATTTTTCTATATTTCCTGGTCAAGATTTGCTGTTTCCTATCAGGGCATGCGTATTATCAATAAATCTCATTCTTTCTGTCTCCAAGGTGAGGAGGACAAAGTTTTGGTGAATTTAATCAGCTGCCTGACAGCTCCCTTCCTCTGCCTACCCTCTGTTCACAAAGCAGAGGCTTTAACTCAGGCAGTGGAGATGGACAGGAGATGCTTTTCAAATCCTTTCTATGGCACATGCGTAGGGCAGAGGTTTTATCACAGGAAAAGCAAGTCAAGAAGGCCAGAGTTGGACACACAGCAGTCTAGGAAATTGCTGAAAGATTGTATTGAGGAAGAGACCCTTGAAACTTCATTCCAAAAGTCATATATTAGGAACATTTGCAGACAGAACCTTTAGGAGGTCATTGGGATTTGGTGAAGTCTTGATTTGGGGACCTTTGGGATTGCAGAACGGCATTGGCTTTATAAGAGGACACAGAGGCCCACGCTAGCAAGTTTGCTGTCTCTTCTTAGGTTTTGGTGAAGTAGGATGGCCTTTACCTGGTGCTGGGCAGATGCTGTCGGTTTGCTCTTTGACCTTACGAATAATGAGCTAAATGAATCTCTCTTCTTTCCAAATTTCCCCACCTGTGGTATTCACTTGCAGCAAAGGAATGTGCACCTACACAGATGACAGTAATAAAAATGGTGAATGTTTTTTATCCCTTATTTATTCATTTATTTAGTACAGGATCACATGACTCAGCTCATACCCACAGCGATCCTCCTGTCTCAGCCTCCCAAGTGCTGGGATTACAGCCACGTGCACCATATCCAGTTCCATGCAGGCATGGTCTTCCCAGGGTTCAGGGTCCACTGTAGTGTGCAGCACTGGGAATCAAACCCTGATTTACCAGTCAGGAGCTTAGACCACTGAGCTATCTCCCTGGCCCATGAATATGTTCTTTGTTTTTGTTTTAGGAACTAAATGGAAATCCTAGAGTTGCTATACAATAATTCATTAGAACTACACTTTAACAGCCAGAGGAAATAACAGACTTGAAAAGAATAAATACATGATTGCTGTCTAAATAATAGAGGAAAAAGTATGAATGAAGAAAAATTAACTAAATCTCAGAGAAATACAGACACTTTTAAGGATGCTGCCATATGCATCATAACTGTAATAAAATAGGAGGAGGAAGGGGCAAAAATAATAGTTGAAAGTATCTGCAATATGCAGGAAATCTGTGTATCCGAATTGTTCAATGAGCTCTAAATAGGATTTATGCAGAGACTCATACCTAGATTTATGAATGTGATCATAACTGCAGTGGATGTCTGAATTTTAAAAATTATTACAACAACCCTCCTCAAAGTAGCTCTTCTCACTTTGTTTTACTTTTTGTTTTTTTATATTTATTTATTTTTATTGTATCATTTTTAATAAGAAATAACAATAAGTTTCAAAACACGTTAGTAGTACATTTGTAATAGTTGACACATTGCATAGTGTTATCTTCATAATAGTTACGCAGAGCATAGGGTGTAGACATGAAAAATTTTCTGATCGATATTGGTAAGGAAAGAGGAAAGAAAGAAAAACATAAAGATAAAGACAGAAAAAGGAAGAAAGAAAGAAAGAAAGAAAGAAAGAAAGAAAGAAAGAAAGAAAGAAAGAAAGAAAGAAAGAAAGAAAGAAAGAAAATTATTCTCTTTGAGCTGAGAGGAAGTAGCTGTATACACAGTCCAATGTTCCTTATTCGCATTGGGTTACTGGTGAAACTGGCATTGTTGGAGGTTGTTGATTTAAGCCAACTCGCAATCAACACGCCTCGTTTTTTGTTACACCTCTAAAAGAGCAGAATGACAGGCATCCCAAGCATGAGAATCTTTTAAAGGTTCTTAGGACCAATATCTGATTCATCCTGTGTACATAAGTGCATGGATTTGTTCCTGCTATGCTTCCTCTATTTTCTGCTTCCAGTCACTTCGTTGTTTAATCCTTAAGTCTTTGATTGCCATTCAGTTGTGTTATGCCCTTCCATTTTTATTTCTTCTTTAGAGTTCTTACACTAGGGAGACTATGTGATATTTACACATATAGGTCTGGTTTATTTCACTTAAGAGGATATGTTCAATGTACATCCATTTATATATTAAGTCTTCCAGTTTATCATTCTTTATAGCTGAGTAATATTTCATTTTATGAAAATACCACATCTTTTTCAACCATTCTTCAAAAGGTGGGCATTTTGGTTGTTTCCAAGATTTGTCCATTACAAATTGAGCTGCTATAAACATAGGTGCACAGATATCACTATGGTATGATGTCTTCAGTTTTTCTGGGAAAATTCCCAGTAGGGGGATAGCTGGATTGAATGGGATTTACAGAGTTATAGTTTTTTAAGAATCCTCCACACCACTTTCCATAGTGGTTGCACCAATCTGCATTCCCACCAGCAGTGGAGAAGGGTTCCTTTTTCCCAACAGCCTCTCCAACATTTGTTGCTGGTTGATTTCTTTATGATAGCCATTTTTCTGGGGTGAGATGGTATCTAAATGTTGTTTTAATTTGCATTTCACGAATGGCTAGCGATGTGGAGCATTTCTTCATGTACTTACAGGTTTTCTGAATTTCTTTCTCTGAGAATTGTGTGTTCATCTCAGATGTCCATTTCTGGATTGGATCTTTGAATTTTGGGACCTTAATGGATTTTAGTTCTTTGTAAATTCTAAATAGAAAACCTTTGTCGGAATATTTATTAGTCAAAATCTTTTTGAAATTTGTGGGCTGTCTTTTCACTCTTTTGATAATTTCCTTTGACATGCAAAAACTTCTTAGGCAGAAGAGGTCCCATTTGTTGATGCTTTCAAGTGTTAAACGTGCATTTTGATTTCTGCCCATGAACTTTTTGCCTACTCCGATGTCTTCAATATTTCCTCCCACTTTCTCTTCCAGGAGATTTAATGTTTCTCTTTTAATATTTAGATCTTTAATCCACTTTGACTTTAGTTTAGTGCATGGTGATAGACTTGGGTCAAGTTTTAGTTTTCGGCATGTAGAGAGCCAGTTTTTCCAGCACCATTTGTTAAAGAAGCTGTCTTTCTTCCAATAAGTGCATTTGGCCCCTTTGTCAAAAATAAGGTGGCTGAGTGTGTTTGTATTTGCTTCTGCATCCTCTAGTCTATTCCATTGATCTTCAGGTCTATTCTTTTGCCGATGCCATGCTGATTTAATTACTGTAGCTTTGTAGTATAACTTTAGGTCAGTAATTGTAATGCCTCCTGCCCTACGCTTGTTGCCCAGAATTATCTTTGCAATTCTGGGTCGTTTTTTGCTTCCAAATAAATTTTAGGAATGATTTCTCCAGGTCTATGAGGTATGTTGATGGTATTTGGATAGGAACTGCATTAAATCTGTATAACAATTTAGGGAGGATGGCCATCTTCACAACGTTCTTCCTATCTAGGAACAGGGAATATCTTTCCATTTTCTCAAATCCTCTAGGATCTCTCTTTTCAGAGTACTGTAGTTTTCATTGAAAAGGTCTTTTACTTCCTTAGTTAGGTTAATTCCTAAGTATTTCATTTTCTTTGGTGCTATCATAAAAGGTACTGTTTCTCTAATTTCTCTCTCAGCGTGTTTATAATTTGTGTAGAGGAATGCTATTGATTTTTGTGTGTTGACTTTATAACTTGCTACGCTACTGAATTTGTGTATTAGTTCTAGTAGCTTCTTGGTGGATTTTTTGGGATCTTCCAAGTAGATTATCATGTCATCTGCAAATAGTGATAGTTTTACTTCTTCTTTACCTATTCTTATTCCTTTTATTTCTCTGTCTTGTTTAATGGCTGTAGCTAGTGATTCCAGAACTATATTGAATAGGAGTGGTGATAGAGGACATTTTTGTCTTGTACCACATTTGAGAGTAAAAGATTTCAGTTTTTCCCCATTTAGACTTATGCTAGCTGTTGGATTGTCATAGATGACTTTTATCAGGTTGAGGTAGAGGCCCTCTATTCCAATTTTCTGTAGGACTTTGAACATGAATGAGTGTTGGACTTCGTCAAAGGACTTTTCAGTATGAATTGAGACTACCATGTGAT
>PVJA010057346.1:0-10473 GCA_004027025.1 Myocastor coypus
AAAAAGATACAAGCAGAAGTACTCAGGTTCATAGAGGGTATATTGAGGGTGACAGAGTTTGGAGGAGCAGGAAGTCCATTTGCTCTGCTTCCGTCGTCACGCTTTCCCATCCAGGACCCCTGAACCATTGGTAGGATTCTGCTGAAATGGGTTAGAAAATTATTATATAGAAAAACCAGAGCATCATTTGATTGGGTCCTATGCTCTAAGCAAGTGATCTGACCGATAGAGTCAGATGGGAGACCAGAAGTCTGTCTCCGCAGTTGGCACAGGTTGGCCCCAAGCACAGGGTGACACCCTCTTCTGCTCCCCAGCACTTCTGAAGGCTGGCTTCAGGACATCGCTGAAAGCCCTCCATTGTGCCTAGAGTCCTGTGGTAACTTTCTTGGTTAAAATTTGAGTTCCAGCTGGAACTTTAACTTGCTGTGTAGCTTTAGGCAAGTCTCTTTCCATCGCTGGGTCTCAGTTTTCTCATCGGCAAAATGACGCAGTGGACCCTCACAGCTGTGACCATTCTAGGCCCTAAATTTAGTCCAGCCCAGCTGGCCTGTGTTGGCACCTGCTGAGTGACTCCTCCCCAGCGCAGGGCGAGAAAGATTGAAGACCCTGGGCCTCCCAGGGAGGAAGAGGAACTGGAGGCCTCAGCACCTCGGCTGCCCACACACACTGCCACATCTGACCCGACTGAAAGCCAGCCAGATGGTCGGGGCCCTGCCAGTGACTCAGCCCTTGCCCTATCTGCTCATCGCAGCCAGTTCCTAGAAGTTGAAAGTCACTTCTCTTCTGTAGCCACCACCACCACCACCCACCATGAGGCAAGTTCTAATTCTGTCCCTGACCACAGTCAGGAGGAAGACAGTGACAGCAACTGGGGTTTTCAGGGGAAAGTCTGGGCTGAAAGTCAGCAGGCTGGGCAGCATCCCAGTGGTGAGAGGAGCCCAGGACCATCCGGGCCACAGGCAGAAATGGGCTGCATGAAGTGAGCTGTCACTACAAGATTTTGGCACTACCGGCTTGATTTCCATGAACCTGGGCACATTCTGTGCCTCAATCGTGTACAAACCAAACAAGAAAGCCTTCCTTCCTTCCCAACTCCATGTTTCAGAAATAACCACTATGATAGGCTCAGAGAATGTCCTGTATGTCATCTCTGTAGCCACAAGCTCAGAAGAAAGACATCAAGCTAAGAACAGAAGTAGACACCACTCTGAATACCATAGCCAGGTTATTCTGCCCCAGAAGATGGTTCCAAACAGGGTTAAGAGGATGCGCTCTGCTCTGAAGAGCCTGGATTGGAGCCTTTTCCATCTCCTTGCTGGCTTCCAAGAAAATCCAGGCCCCCAGGAGCATCTGAGTATTTGCTGTCCCGAGTTCAATCTCAGCATTGCGGACAAGCACACAAACAGAGGTATGAGCAGGACGTCGCCCTGTCTCACTGGATCCCTGCTCCTGGAAAGGTGCCTGGCACATGGGCACATGGACAGAGTGGCAGAAGGCTGTAAAGCGGTGGCCATGCCTCTGCCCAGAAGGTGAGGCAGGTCAGTGTGTAAGTGATACAATGCATGAACTGTCATGGTGCCTGGCACCAAGAATCTTACTTCCGAGCACAGAATGGCCATGTCTGCTGCTTCTCTTCTGTCTTTAATTCTTGCTGAAAAGGTCCTGTGATTCACACCACCCAGAGCTGTGCAGAGCAAAGGATTCAGGAACTGTGGTTTTAGCTTAGTTCAGTTATTATAGTCCAAAGCCACCTGGTGTAGACAATTGGGATTCCTTCAGATTATGTTGCATCAGACAGCAGGAAACAAACACAACCAGGGGCTGGAACAATGCCCCAGGTGAATGTGAGCTTCTGACCCTCCTCTCTGTGGGGCACAGAAAACACCACATTTCACCCATCTGGAACCACATGCGGGGTATCACAGGCTGTGCCAATCTGATCTGTGAAGTTCCCACAGCTGGCACAGCAGCTGTGACTAGGAGTACCATTAGGTAGGCTTGTGGCACCTCACCGTCACCTGCCGTGCTCCAGTAGATCCCAGAAGAGTTCTCCTGGTGAGTTAAATGCAGACATGTCCAGAATCACCACTCCAGGGTCTCGTCAGTCTTTGAGGGAATTTCTAATGTCTGCTAATCCTTGCAACAAGTGGTTTCACTTCTGACTGTCTCACGGTTGGGGTAGGAGCAGTCCTTTCTGGCATGTCCACCTTGCTAAGCATCTTGATTCTTGCTTCGGAGTTCTACCATGACAGTTTAGTCATCTCTACTTTCATGTCCATGCCCAGGTAGTCACCCCTGCAGAACAGCAGGATGGGCTTGGGACTGCTGAGGCCAGGAAAGTGTTCCGGGTCCAGCCTTCTGTCCTCTCTGCCTGAATGTAGAACCTCGTTCCGTGAGCCTTCTCCTGGCTCCCTTCTGTACGTGTTAGGCAGCTCCTGCAACAATCTTTCCTCCTAACAAGGAAACCCTAGAGCACACAAGACCAGACCCCAGTTATTGGCCCAAGTAGCAGGCAGGAGGCTGCTACATCCTTGGGGAGCAACCCACATTAATGGGAAAATCTTCCACCTGAGGGCTTCGCTTTTTTTCTTTTCTTTTCTTTTTTTTTGACAGGGTCTTGCTATGCTGTTGAGGCTGGCCTTGAGCTCAGTTTTGTAGCCCAGGCTGGTCTCAAACTCACACCAATCCTCCTGCCTCAGCCTCCCGAGTGCTGGGATTACAGGCATGAGCCACCATGCCCGGCTCGCTTTGTTTCTACCCTGGGGAAGCTGCCCTCCTCTAGCACAGAGGAGGGAGCCACTCCAGCAGTCCTGGCTTTTGGGGGTTCTCAGGCTCAGGAGTGATTCTTTCTGGGCATCCATTCCAAGACTCTCCCTGCTAGAACCACTTGTAACAACTGTCTTCAGTGAGGTTTCCCCAGAAGCAGAGCCTTGAGACAAGGAGTAGGTGCAAGCAGCTGATTTTAAGGCCGATCCAAGGAAATAGCAGCGGGAAATGGGCAGCAACACAAAGAAGGGAAGATACTTCAGGGTGGGTTAGTAAGTAGCTTCCTGCTGATGGTAACTGGGACACAGTCTCTTGGGATTGACAAGAAAAACACGTGCTGGAGCTGTCTTCTTCATGGAAGCATGGGGGGGGCAGTCCACTCTTACATACCATTGGCTGAATGCTACTCCCTGCTTCACTCAACCAATTTCAATACTGCAAAAAGGAAGCACTCAGGCAAAAAAATCGCAGGTGCTTACACCGAACGCCACCAACAAGTTCTAGAAGAATGTATTACCAGGATCTGGAAAGGGTATCCACAGCTTCTGCTGCAGTGAGTCTTTTGAAAAGTACAAAGTTGCATGTACTGAAGTTATAAAAAGAATAGAAATAGCTAAGTTGGGCTGGGGAGATAGCTCAGTGGCATAAGCGCCTGCCTGCCAAGCACAAGGTCCTGAGTTTGATCCCCGGTGCCGCACACTAGGAACACCATGCTAGCCCTGAAACCAGACATTGTGGTGCATGCCTGTAATCTCAGCACTGGGAAGGCTGAAACAGGAGGATTGCTATGAGTCCATACTATGTAGGGAGACTCTATATAAAAAAAAAAAAGAAAAAAAGAAAGAAAGAAAGAAAAAGCTAAGTTACTGAAAGCACACAATGCTTAAGCACTTTCCTTGTTACTAATGAGGGAACTGAGATGTGGAGATAGGAAGCCACTGGCCTGAGATCCCATGGATAGTAAATCCCTGTACTTTGAGCTCCAGGAGGGCTGTTAATTGGGCCTGGTCTTATTCACCAACATGCATGCATATATCAGGAAGCCATTAAATGTCCAGGAGATAAGCTCCTCTGCAATGACTTCCCTGTGGATAGGGACTCAGTCTTTTGGTCTTGATCTTGAAGCATCTACCACTCAACGGAAATGCATTGAATACCCGAGTTAATGACTTAGAAAGAGCCCAAGAACTGAAGTTTTCTTCCTTGGGTCAGTCCCAACCCTGGCTTGGCCTCAGCCCCTTTTCCTCTGTAAAACACTCCCCATAGCAACTCTCACCCCACCCCATGCAAGCCCACCACCCCTGCAATTCCCAGATCTCAGGAAAACTGCCAACCCTTTAGCCCACGCCCCTGCTTGCTGTCCGTGGGTTTACCCCCCAGCTTCCTTCCTCTCTTGGATTAGCTCACTTGTCACTTTATGATAATCTCTTAGGAAATCACTGTATTTAGTGAGAGTCAGTTTCAGCCTCTTAAAGGTGTCTGGACTGCATTAGACCAAAAGCAACCAGTCCACACCAGTGCAGAGTGGTTTGACTCAGTGGAGATGGTTTCCTTAGCTCAAGCAAATTCTGTTTGCTCAGTGAGGCTAAAAGCAAGGGTGGAGGACAGGTCAGGTTGTGTCTCTCCTACTAGCAGGTCTACTAGTTTAATCTGGTTTACTCTGGTCACAGGGGGGCTTTTTATGCATTTTAGGAACCCTATACAATTCTTCAGGGAAAGAAACCTAAAGGAAGGCACTGGGTGACACGGCTGCTAAGATGGCACCAGCCTGGCACTCAAGAGTTTGAAGTGCTGAGGAAAAAGCCAGTGTTGACCTCTATCCCACATTTTTCATTATTCAAATTTAGAGCTTTATTTTTTAAGTTTTAATTATAGGGGAGGGGGGCAGGGTTGAGACAGGGGTAGCTCTCTCTCTCTCTCTGTCTCTTTCTCTCTCAAACACACACACACACACACACTGTGCTGGGATTACGTTTGTGTGCCACCACACTCCGCTCTTTCAACTTTAAGTGTTCAAGACCACATTTTTAACCAGTTCTTCTTTGGTAGGAAAAGGAGCAGAAAATACAGAGGATTTCCATAGACTGTGCCCCCACCCCTACCATTTCCCCATTGATGACCAAGTACTCGCACGTTATTACTATTACCTAAAGCTCAGAGCTTATGCCAGATTCTCTGCGTCGCACAGTCAATATGTAACAGCCATGCAGAGTGTGGATGACTAAGAGACAAAAGTATCCCTTTTGTGTTATGACTAATGTTCTGGGACATGCCTTCACCATGACAGCAGCATGCAAAAGAGCTCCACTGCCCTCAAAATCCCCTGTGCCCTACCAAGTCCTGCTTCCCCCAGCCACTGGCACCTGCTGCCCCCTTTTGCTGCCTCCAGAGTCTTGCCTTTTCCAGAATGTCACAGAGTTGAAGTCGTACAGCACAGAGCCTATGCAGACGAGGATTTTGCCTCCGTAACATACGCTTCAGATTTCCCTATGTCTTTTCCTGGCTTAGCTTCTTTTGTTATTATCAAAAATTTCCACTTTACCCATTTCATTTTTTTTTTTTTTTTTTTTTTTTTTTTTTTTTTTTTTTTTTTTTTTTTTTTTTTTTTTTTTTTTTTTTTTTTTTTTTTTTTTTTTTTTTTTTTTTTTGCAGGACTGGGGTTCAAACTCATGACCTTGCATTTACCAGGCAGGCACTTGTGCTATGGAGCTATCTCCCCAGCCCCACTTTACTCATTTCTAAGCACACAGTTCAGGGTCTTAAAGCACGTTCCCGCTGCTGTGCAGGCATCGCCACCATCCACCTCCTAGTCTGAAATTCCACACACATCAAACAGTAACTCTCCCTCCCTATTGTTCCTCTCTTTCTTTTTTTTTTTTTTTGTTCCTTTTTTTTTTTTTTTTTTTTTTTTTTTTTTTTTTTTTTTTTTTTTTTTTTTTTTTTGTTCCTCTCTTTCTATTGCTAAATAACATCCCACAGTCTGCTCTGCTTGTGCCAATCACCTATTGAAGGACATCCTGATTGTTTCCAAGTTTTGTCAACTATGAACACAGCAGCTATGAACACTTGGTCAGTGATGCCTGAGTCATTGGTAAAACTATGGTACCAAGACATATAACTGCTAGGCCTGTGTCTAAGTCTATATTATTACCTGTTGAGAGCCAGGCCCACCACTCAATGTAAGTTATTTTCCTTAATTGCAAAGTAGTTTACATAGAGCAAGTTACTTTGCTTAATTGCTTGATAATCCTGAAGACAGGTCTGGTATACCCAAGTCACACAGGAGCAAACCGAGACTTGAGGAATTGAAAACGTATCTGTGAACTGACATTGCCAGGATGTTGACCCAAGCATTCAGAATGAGTAACATGCATGCCCGACAGTTGGGGAGAAAGGGACTATTTCCAGTTTTCTTTTTCACCCAGTGTTGCTTTGATCCTTTTCTCCTAACAAAATGAACAAGTTTGTTTTCCAATCTGGTCGTTCTCAAAGGAACGTCCCTTCCTTGCTAGTTACTCGCTGTGTAATTGGAGGAACCTTCTGACTACAAAGTCAGTGACCTACTTTTGGCTAAAGAAACACAGAGAGAGAGACAGAGAGGCACACCTGGGCTCACTTATAAACCTCCTCACTCACCCAGCACCTCCCTGGACACACTTGGTATGGCCCCTGGTTGTAGGAAGGCAAGCAACTTCAATAGATACCTCTCTTTCTCTTAGGGGACCCCACTGCCCCATGTCATCTGATTATAGACCCTCAGGGTAGGGAGTAGTCAGATGTCCCAGGCGGCAAATCTCTGTTAGTGCTTTTCACTTGGCTCCGTGGTGTACATGGGCAGCAGAGCTAGTGTTCCCAGGGTCACGTCAACCAGGATCCAAAAGAGAGGGCCTGGGCCCACCCGCCCCGTTGGCCTGGCTATCAGGCCCAGCCGGCAACCTGGATGGCCTCCCCTTCCGCCGCTGCCCGTTTCTTCCATCCCCGATCCCCCTTAAGTACCAATAATGGAAGTGCTTACTAGGCCCCGCAACAATTCACCCTTATCTTTTATTTATAGCTGACAAAGCTCCAAGCAGGAAAAATATAATCACACTTTAAATAATGGAAGTTGTAGGTATTAGAGCTACACAGGCAGTTACCGAAGTTGCAGCAATGTCTCCCTGCAGACCTGACGGGGCGCATGCCGACTGCATTTTTAATTTTTAAAACATATTTCTTCCCAAATTATTCTGCATTACCGAGGAGCCACATTTATGGGGGTGATAAATTACTGTAATAAAGTGCCTCTTCCTCAAATATATAGGACGAAGCCACGCTGAGCACAGCCCCGCACAGGCGGCCCCGAGAGAGCGTCGAGAAGTCCCGTCACTGTGCGCCTCACTTTAATTATTTGGCGATGTGTCCTACATTTTTAATACAGTCACAAGTTTTCTTTAAGCGAAGAATTCGAGCCAGCCACTCACTCGTGTTTGTGGTGCCAATGTGGTTGGGGCACACACACACAAGGGGGTGGGAGTGGGTACAAGGGCAACCCCATGTACTGCGCGTGTGTGCGTCTGTCTGGGCATTTGCACGAGTATTGAGGCCTGTTCATCTGTGCAGATGTGAGTGTGCAAGTTCAAGGATGCCCAGATGTGTGTAAATGAAGCCCTGAGTGTGCTGGGCATGCATAGCTGTGTGCACATATGTGTGCATTTGTGGGTGCTGGAGCACACCGGTGGGGCCCCGTGTGCCTTCTCTGAGACCATTCAGGTGTGTGGCCAAGTCCTTCCTTCTGCATTGAGCCAGCCCCACCCGCCTCCTGCTCCCTTCACAGGGAAGCATTCAGGCAAAGGCTCGGCTCTGAGGCCTGGCTGCCCATCTCAGCGCTAGGACTTCGGGCAAGCCCTTTGGTGCCCTCGCCTCCCTACTGGAAAGTGAGGCTCATACGAGGAGTGTTTGCCTCAGAGGGTGCAGGGATGATTAATGGCTTAATACCTGGAAAGTACCTCATGGGTAGTGAATTCAAGCGTGTACCATTTTTCTTCACTTCCTTCCTTCGTTCTTGCCTGCCTGTTGGCGGTGCTGAGCAGCTGCACAGCACGCATCTTGTCCTGGGGTGGACAAGCCACCAAGTTTTCTCACTATCGCCACCCTGCCGTGCTGGGGGAGGGCTGCCCCTGGGATGCTTGCGGCAGCCCTGGCTTCCTGGGTGGGCCAGTGTGAAGCTGTGCAGGCTTCTGTGGTGCCGGGGAAGGCAGAGGGCAGGGGCCTCAGGACTGGACGAGAGGACAGGGGCAGAGCGTCAGTGCTCCGGACCATTCACAGATGGACCTGGGATAGACAGACGTGCAGGCACGGAGACCACTGCAGGCCCTGCACCCCGGAATAGCAAACCCACTGGCCCCTCCTCCTTCCCCACAAACGCCTCTGCGTCTCTTTGCCTGACACTGCACTACACCCAGCACAGAAAGCCCCACAGGGTCTATAAGGACTTGGCTCACACACCTCCTGCACTCAGTCTTCTAGTCTAAAACAATCCCTTCCTCTCTTCTCGGGGACTTCCTGGGGCCCCAAGCATGACACTTATGGGCAGCCCTCTGATGTCATAATAAATGTGGGCTCTGACACCACTGGCCCTGCCAGACCCAAGCTCTTCAGATCAAAGACATGCCTGGGTCACAGCTACAGACACCTGGGCACTGTGAGTGCCACGCCAGCGCCTGCCATCATCTCACAGTGCGAAGTAGAAAGTGCTCGCTGGGCCTGGGCGGAAGGGGCGCCAGCTGTTAAGGGCGTGGTGCCTCCTACTGCCTTCCATCACCCTGTTTTGTGAGGAGGACACTGAGACCAGGAAGTCTCAGTGTCTAAAGAGAGCCAGAGCTGGAGCTTCACCTGGGCTCTTGCGTCCATCCACAGCCTGCAGCCTGCACACCCCACCTGTCTCTGCCTCCTTAATGCTCTCTGCAAAGCATGGCCACCAGAGGTTGTCAGGGGTACAAGCTAAAACATGGACATTGTTCATATCCCAGCCTTCAACTCCACCAGCTGTCAGACTGCACTGTGCCCACCTTATCTATCCCTCTGGGGTTCAGTTTTCCCCATGCCCTGAGAACCCTGGGAATTCTCCAAAGGCGGATTTGCCATGACTCTGGAAAAACCTTGCACTGCAGGGCTCTGCAGTGACTTAGGTCCCTTTGAAGTAGAACTACACTCATAAATCTGTAACCGGCTCCTAGTTCTGCTGCCAGAAAGAGGTGTGAAGAGCTGGCCTGGGGCAGGGAGCTGTGGGCTGTGGCTCAGAGGATGACTCTACGTGCAGGACCCGGGGGGACAGGGCAGCTGTGGGTGGGGGTGTCCAGGGATTGCTGGTAAAATAAGCAGTGGCTTCCTCTGTACCGCCTCTGTGGTCTGTTCTGGGGAAGGAAGTGGAGGCCCGGAAATGGAGCTGGGAGGGGGGAAAACTGCCGTCAGCGCTGCAGACATCATGCGGGGCCTGAGACCAGGAGGCCCTGGGAGCGGAGCCCAGCTCAGTAGAGCTGTCTTGAGGCCATGGGATCTCTCTCCAAGCTCATGGGGGGCTGGGGCTGGGGGGTGACCTCAGGGCTTGGAGGCTGAGGCTGGAGGAGGCAAATCCAACCCACCCAGGCAATTTAGCAACTAAGTGGGATCCTATCTCAAAAGCCAAACCAAGCCCAGCCCAGCCTTCTGGCATGCTGCTCCCTTTGCCTGGAATTCCTCCTTCCTCCCTTTCCTGTAGGGCCCCACAGCAGTATGGTCTCTTCCAGGCAGTCTTCCCTGAACACGCCAGGGGCGTACACCAGCCCCACAGGCAGGGTCCACACCCTCTGGTCCCTCTTCATAGAGTGGTGGTTCACTGAGACAGCTGGCAGCTTCTGGGCACCAGGTGTTTCCAGGCTGGCATGGGTGCCCCCTTCCATGGACGACCTCATTAAGTTTTGTTTTTTTTTTTTTTTACAAAAACGCCATGCCACTGTCAGCAGTCTCATTTTCCAGGTGAGAAAACAGGTTCAGAGACAGTGAGTTGTTTCCCAGGTTGTGCAGCAGAGAACGACAGAGTAGGGTATATAGCCACGCCAAGGCTCATGCTGGATCCTTCGGTCAGACACCCCGAGGTGTGACCTGGTGTGACGCAGCTGCACAAGAAAGCCTGCACTGTGCTCCTGAGGGAAGCCCCACCTGGGCCTGGCCCTGGCCTTCACGCAGGTGTTGCCAAGGAGACACAGGGAACTCCAAGGGAGAGGGGACCCGGGTAGCAAGAGCGCACTGGTGTGCAAACGTTTCTGGTAAACTGAAGAGATCTCAGAAGTATCGCCAAGTCTTCTACAGTGTCCTGAGGTTTTTTTCTCCTTTTTAAATAGATACTCATGATGGACTCTAATTTTATAGTCTGTTTCAAAGGGCCTCCCACAAATGAACAGTGAAGCTCCACAGGCCCCTAGGTCTGCCGGGGTCAGGCCTCCCTTGTGACAAACCACTACATGGCCTGCCCCTGTGAAGCTCCTAAAACCTCACTGCCCCTATGCTGGGGTCTTCTGTTTCTGGATCTGCACCCCTGCCTCCAGCCTACCAGTACTCACTGGCACCTTGGACAGTGAACCCCTCACAGGCAGAAAGCAAAGCCGGGCTTCTTGGTGTACAGGGGAGATGGTTAAGGGAGGGAATGAAGCAATAAATGAATGGATAGGAGAATCAATAAAGAATGAGAGA
>PVJA010057347.1:0-10465 GCA_004027025.1 Myocastor coypus
TGATGACTTGTAGACTACATCTAAGTCATGTATCCAAAGTCACCTGGAGTCTTTTCTATTTTTTCATGTCCTGACATCTAATCTATCAATATCATGTTGATGTTTCTCCCCCAATACTGGCTTGTGTCTGTTACCTTTCCTCTATTGCCTTTAACCTGTTTGGATAACATTTCATGCTGAGCCTACTTTTGTGCCTTCTACTAACAATTATGGAGCCATGACTGTTTGCCAAGCACAGAAAGGGATACCTGATATGTATCAGTGAGCAAGCTCCTCATGGTTCTTTGCCTCTTAACTTCAGGTTTTATTGCAACTGTCTTCTGCCTGAGCAGTTGTCTCCATGTCTGTACACTTTCCTTGTCCATTTTCTAGAAATCACTGCATATGCCTTTCTTCCTGGACCTTCGCTGGATAGTGGCATGAGGTGTGGGTGCCATATTTTTCATACTCTTATATCTCTACTACTCCTACCCTACAGACTGCCTGTTTTGCCTCACCGGCCTTCCTTCCTGTTTTATAGGGTGCCCCTGAGCCTTTGCATTATGGTTCTCTCTTCATGGTGCGTCCTTCCACTCATGTCTTTGTTAAAATGTCAATTCAAAGATGTGCCTTCCCAGGCTGGTGAGATGGCTAGGTGGTCTAAAGTGCCTGCTTAAGAAAGCTCAGGTAACCACAGGGACTGAGGTTCAAACCGCAGCACCATAGGCTGCACCAGCTCTACCACCAGCCATATATTATGGCTGAGCCAGACATAATATATATATGCTTCCCTTTTGCACAATCCATATTAGCTACACTTCCTTGTGATTATTTTCACACTCTAAGAAAGCTCCTCTTCTCAGTCAAGTTACGCAGAGTCCAGGGCACGTCTACCTTGTCACTCAGTACACTACCAGTAATGTTGAGTTGTATTTGCCCTAGAGGTTCCTCCTCTGCAACCCACCACCCAGGCTGCAGAGATGCTTCTCAGCTCTTTTTAGAAGTACATATTTTCACATGTACACTGTTTACATTCTTTGTGCAGAGCTAGCACATGTACATAACACATCTTGACTCCTTTTATCACCTGCTATAGTTTGTGTTTTGATGGCCCCCCAAAGTCTCATGCAGTTTTAGGTGAGATTTTTTGGAGGTAGCTGAATCTAGAATTTGTGATTGATTCACGACTTGGTGCTGGGGCTAAGGGTGGGTGATTGCCATGATTGCTGAAGGGGTTGGCACCACCCTAATCTCGGTAGACTGAGTGCCATATAAGGGCCAGCAAGAGGCTTGTCTCACTCTTGTTGCATTTGCTGCCTTCAGCTGCCATGAACAGTTGCCCTTCTGCCATGCCACCCTGCCTTGGAGCCAGCTGATGATGGACTGAAACCTCTACAAATAAATAAGATAAATAAACCTTTTCCTCTTTAAGTTTGGGTATGGGGTGTTTTTTTCTCAGCAACAACAAAAGTTGCTAAGACATCACCCCCTCCCCATCCCATGCTCCCCCACCCTCCATCTCTTGATCCCTTCCCCATTTGAGAAAGATCTATCTCCCTACATCCTATTGTCTTTTATTTTATTCTTTATTTATATAATTTTGCATTTCTCATGTAAGTGAAGCCATACAATATTGCAGCCTGTGTGTCTGACTTATTTTACATCACAGTCTCATGGTTTTGAGATTCATCCTTGTTGACTTATGTAGTGTGTTGCTATAAATCTTTTATTTTGTAAGAACACCAGTTATTGATTTATAAAGACATGTTTCCGACAGGAAAAATGACATTTTAAGCAGCAGATAGCAAAACAACATATGTAGTATTTTTCAATTTTGGTAACAAGTGGATGTATAGAGCCATGCTTTTTATACAAACATCCAGACTGTCATTTAGGGGGCTGAGGCAGGGCAGATGCCCAGCCGCTCAGCAATAAGATTCAACATGATCTGGAATCCCACACCTTGGCTTGGAAAAATCATTTTTCTCAACCTGCTAGCTCTTGGGACTAATTCTCCTATTTGATTTCCTGCTTTGTCCTGTCTTCTTTTGTGCACTGTCTCATTCACATCCAAGGCCACACAATGGAACGTTTTCAGCAGTTTCATGTTTTCAAAAATGATATTAGTGACCTGAGGGAGTCATGGAAAAAGATGCCATTGTAGAGCGTGTACCTCCCATGCTCCTGGCTTTTTGCCATCCAATTTGTAAATCCTGCCAGTCATCAACAGGAAGTCTCTTCTGCTGGCCAGCCACGTAATGAGCCCCTGCAATTCAGGCCCTTTTATCACTTCATCTCCCATAAGATCCCTCAAGTACTTTATTTCCCCATTTTAAGAGATTTTTGTAGATGAAGGTATCCACCTTTTTTTATACAACAGAACAGCGGGTGGGATTATAGGTGATTTAAAAAATACATTTCCTTTACATTTCTGCAATGGGCCACTTTTTGTTTTATACATTCATAATTGGAAAAATGACACACATTTTAGAAAAAACAAATGACATAAAATGACATTGAAAATAGGCTTAGAAGTTAATAATAGTGTCTTTTAAGATGTTTTGAAATTCCCTTCCATTCCTTATATACAGCTATCTAGTAAATACAACTGAAATGAGGTAGTGTTTATACTTAGTATAAAACATACTGTCTCACTAAATTCATTTCACAGCTAATGTATCTATATTACCATTTAAAAAGCACTGATCTTTTCTACTGAGTTTTCTAAAATTTTCAATTTAATCCTAAAACTTAAAAGATAAACTAGAGAAATTACTCACTTTTCATTATCCAGATTAGAAAACCATGTATTCTGTAGCTTCTTCTTTGCTTCTCATGACTTCACAGGTTCTAAACCTCTGAAGAAGTGAGGTTTGAATATTATGCTTCCTTGGCCATGGGGCAAAATGAACACTTCTCCATTATTGTTGGGAGAACAGACTGGTACAACCACTATGGAAGCCAGTGTGGAGATTCCTCAGAAAGTAAGGATTAGATCTAAAGTGAACTAGTTGGCCAGCAAAAAAACCCCAGATTTGTGATGCAGAGGCAGCTGGACAGAACTCAGGTGAACCACTTTTATCAGAGGACCAAAGATTGATGGCAAGGAGGTGCCTGGACAGAAGTAAGAGGAACTAATTTACATACAAGTTCCAAAAGACTGTAGTTACGAAGTCTTTTCTCCTGTGGTTTGAAGTACAAAACCATTAGTTACCAAAGTTTGTCAGTTTCCAGATTGCACTTGAAGTTGCCAAGATTGCTAATTATACTACTGTAACTAGGATATTATATCTGTCTTAACCATGTGGTCTCATTTAGGTAATAATACTGGGAAGCATTGGGATAATAATCTCACCAAAGCCCTATACTAAGAGAAGGAGGACAGTGCCAGGTGGAAAGCAATATTCCACTCTCAATCAATGGAGAAGGAAGACTCTAAGAACAGACAAAAAGCCAAGAATCTCTGGCAGGCATAAGCTATTCCTGATGAGCAGACTTCTGATAGAATGGGTCTAATAGTAGTAATTTAGCTAAATATCACAATTTCATAAAATGACTACAGCAATCAAAATAAAGAGTCTTTTTGAAAAAGAAAATGACAAGACAAAGGAACAACATACCTCAGGTCCCCAGCCCACCCAGAACAAATCAAGGAGACATCAGCATACAAGAAATAACAAGTCACACACCCAAAATCTCTGAATAATTGCAACAAAAGAAAAAAAACTAGACAAAATGTCCAGGAAATTAAAGATTCCATTAAGAATTTACAGAGTGTTCCACCCAATAACATCTGACTGCGCATTCTTTTCAGCAACACACGGTTGTTCTCTAAAATAGGTCACATACTACTAGTCCATACATCATACTTACGTAAATGCAAGAAAACTGAAACTATCTCACGCATATTATCTGACCACAGAGCAATGAAACTGGCAATTAATGACAAAAGACACTTCAAATCCGCTATAAACACATGGAAATGAAATAAATCCTCCTCAGCAATCAATGGGTTGCAAATGAAATTAAACAAGAAATTAAACAATATCTACAATCCAAAGAAAATTCAAGCACAACTTACCAGAATTTGTGGGATGCAGTGAAACTAACCCTGAGGGAAATTTATAGGGATAAACTCATACATTAGGAAAGTAGAACGAAAACAAATAAATACTATAATGCTCTACCTTAATCGCCTAAAAAAGAAGAGCAAATGATAGGAGGAAATTACAAAGATCAGCGCACAAATTAACACAATTGAGGCAAAGAAAACAATACAAAGAATTAATGTATCAAAGACCTATTGTTTTGATACATGAAATAAAACTGATAAACCCTTAGCCAACCTCATTTAAAAAAGAAAGGTAACTCAAAGTCAAGCAGTAGGGAGTTAAAAGGGCAAAAATTATTACAGATCCTGTGGAAATTCGGAAGATATCGATACCTACTTTCAAAATCTTTACTCTCACAAGATGGAAAATACAGAAGAAATGGACAGATTTCTCAATAGGTGCAAATTACAAAAAAATAAAGAAGATACAAAAACTGCAAATAACCTAATATCAGTTAATGAAATTGAAAATATAATAAAAAGCTTAGCAACAAAGAAAGTCCTAGATCCTGATGTATTCAAAGCTGAATTCTACAAGAAATTTAGAGAAAATTTAATCCCAATACTCCTCAAACTCTTCAATGAAATTGAAAATGAAGCAACACTCCCTAAATAATTTCTGGAGGCTAGTATTATACTGATACTAAAATCATAGGAAGACCCAACAAAAACACAGAACTATAGGCCAATGTCCCTCATGAACATAGACATAAAAATCCTCAATAAAACATTGGCAAACAGGGCCAGCCAGATAGCCCAGCGGATTAAAGTGCCTGTTTGAGATGCAGGGACAGGGGTTCTATCAGCAGTGTGCAGTGTTGGCCCTACGCCTGTGGTGTGCTGAGATGGAAATTGAGACTGGGCATTGTGGTGTATGCCTGTAATCCCAGATGGGGAGGCTGAAAGCAGGAGGGTCACTATGAGTCTGACCTGCATAGTGAGATCTGTAGCCGAATGCATTAAAAAAAGAAAAAGACACCTCTCCCCTCCAACCACCCCCCAGAAACATTAAATCTACTGGTAAAGAAAATAGATGGAAATCTTGAAGATTTAAGAGTAGGCAGAGAGACCATGAACGAAGACCAAACTGTACAGGAAATAATTCATAGAATCAACAACTGGGATCTCATCCTATTGAGTTGTTTCTGCATGACAAAAGAAATCACCAACTGAGTAAAAAGAAAACCCACAAATTCAGAAAAAGTCTTAACCAATAGTCATTCAAAGAACTTCTATCTAGAATATGTAAAGAACTAAAAAAAAAAAGAAAGAAAAGAAAAGAAAAGAAAACATCAGCCCCCCCCCCCCAAGTCAAAGACTCAATCCAAAAGTGAGCATCTGAGATGAATACACACTTCTCAGAGGAAGAAAAACATATAGCAAATAAATACACCAAAAAATGTTCCACAGTACTGGTCATTTGAGAAATCCAAACCTAAGCAATACTGAGATTCCATGTCACCCCAGAAAGAATGGCTATGATAAAGAAATCAACCAGTAACAATCTCTGGAGAGGCTATGGGGAAAAATAACTATTCTCCATTGTTGGTGGAAATGTAGACTGGTACAAACTGTATGAAAATCAATGTGGGGACTCCCTAAAAAACTATGATTATAAGTCCCATTCAACCCTGTGATTCCCCTTCTGGGTATTTTTTGAAAAGAACTAAAACCATCATCCCACAGTGATACATGTGCACCCATATTTATAGCAGTGTAATTTGTCTAATAGCAGTGACTGCTAAATCTTGGAAATAAGTCAAATGCCCATCAACTGAGGAATGAATAAAAAGATATGATATTTTTATACAATGGGGTATTACTGAGCTATAAATAAAGTTGAGGCTTTTATAGATAAATTGGTGAAACTAGAGACTACACTCCTCAAGGAAATAAATCAGACCCACATGTGTAAACATTGTATTGTTTCCCTAGTGTAACAACCAGAAAGAGTAAATAAAATCTCAAAGGTACAATAGATATAGTAAAAGGGAAAGAAACTGAACATAGGAAATAAACAACTGAGATAAACTGAACATAAAGAATAAATTATTTTTTAGCTATTTTTTTCAAAATATGTATTTACATTGAAGATAGAAATGTGCAATATAAAAACCACTACTGAATATGTTTCTTCTTTTTTCTGTATTTACGACAGGTTCTACAGGGTCTACAGGGTCTCACTATGTAGATCGGACTTATAGTGGTCCTCTTGTTTTCAGCCTCCCAAGCACTGGGATTACAGGTGTGTGTCACCATGCCCAGTCTTTCGTTTTTTAAAAGAGGTGTATCATTGGTAATGTTGGATCTAATATATTTATGTTCTCTTTAAAATAAATAAATACAGAGCCGGGCGTGGTGGCTCACGCCTGTAATCCCAGCACTTGGGAGGCTGAGGCAGGAGGATTGGTGCGAGTTCGAGACCAGCCTGGTGAGCTCAAGGTCAACCTCAACTGCATAGCAAGACCCTGTCTCAAAAAAAAAAAAAAAAAAAAAAAAAAAAAAAAAAAAAAAAAAAAAAAAAAAAAAAAAAAAAAAAAAAAAAAAAAAAAAGACAAAAAAAATAAATAAATACAAAGGACAGGAAAACCATTCAAGGCTTATGGAAATGAAGAGTTAATGTTTCAACTGTAAGATCAGTCTTACATGCCTATGCCTGGTAGTTGCAGCAACAAATTTGATAGTAACGATGTGTACTATAACAACCATTGTTAATTTCTTGTTCTTGTTTTGAAATTCTATGCCACTTTTATTGTGTTATGGTGCTTTGTTTTTGTTTTTGCTCGTGTTACTTGTCTTTGTTTATTTCCTTTTGAAAAAAAAAACCTGGGACTAGAAGTTCGTCCATCCCAGCTAGGTATTCATTTATTCATCCTTTATATATATTCTTCCAAAGGGATTGAAAAAATCATACTATAGTGATTTATGCACACCCATATTTATAGCAGTGCAATTTGTAATAGCTAAATCTTGGAAACAACCCAGATGGCCATCAGCTGAGGAATGGATAAAAAGGTGTGATATTTTTACATAATGGAGTATTACTCACCTGTAAGAAAAGATAAACTTGAGACTTTTATAGGTAAATGGGTGCAACTAGAGATCACATTCATAAGTGAAATAACCCAGACACCCATGTGTAAACATCATATTGTCTCCCTAATGCATGAACAGGAGAGAGTAAATAAAATCTTAAAGGTACAATATATCCAGTGAAAGGGAAAGAAACTGTATAAAGTGAAGTAACAACCAGGATGAGGGAAAGGAGAAAAGAAAGAAGGAAAGGAAAAAGGAATATATGTGTATATACACAGTACAGTTTGATTAATTGTATTGCTGATTTCTGCTGGTCTATTGAAAGGAGAAATTAGTGCTTAAATTTAACCAATTTTGCATGCTTACATATGTTAAACTAAACAATTAATTTGAAGATAACATTATGTAATACAACAACCATTTTCTAATTCTGATTACTTTGCATAGTGAAATTCTGTATCCTTTCTGAAATTCTTTGAAAATCATTTTGTGTTCTCTTTAAAAAAATTATTATCCCTCTGATTTTTTTTTCACTAACAAGGAATAGGAAATTCATAATGACAGCATAATTTTAGTTTTGCGACTTGTGAAAGTGGCTTATGTTTGGAAGGCACTATTTATAGTACCTCAGCTCCAAACTTAGTATTCAATTCATTACAATTGTCAATTGAGCAGTTAGATTTTTAAAAAGTTTAAAAATTAAAAAAAATATATTTAGTACAGGGTCCACAAGGTCTCACTACACAGATCACGTTTATAGTGATCCTCATGTTTTCAGCCTCCGAATGCTGGGATACAGGCCTGCACCACCACACCTGTTTTCAATCGCTGTCTCAGCATGCTCTGGGGGCAAGGCTGGCATAGGTAGACCGGGGATCCAACCCTTGGCCCCTGAGCCTACCTAAGCAGGTGTTTCAGCAGGCCAGATACCTGCTGAGCTATCTGGCCAGCCCTTTAAAAAAGTTTTTAACACGAAATTTTAATTCTATCCATGGCCCAAAAATTTTTGGTGGGAAAAAGAACAATCATTTCTACTTTCTTTTTAGAGGTTAACCAAGTACTTGGCCCATTAAAATTTTTGTAAGTTTAATTTCTTTAATCACTAAAAAACAAACATACATAAATATCCTGATTTTTTTTCTCAAATACCTTTCATGCTCTCATCTTTCCAAGCCCTTAAGTAACTCTTGCACATATAATGAAACAATATATAGCTCTAGTAATTCAGGTTTTCTATTTTAAAATGCTATTCAGAATCAAATGAAAGGATTTTATATTTTTATATTAAAATTTCAAATTAAACATCACAGTACTCATTTCTATTGAAATCACAAGCTCTGTATGTCAGACAGTTTCCGATAGGATAGCAATTGCTGTCTGATTATCCTGAGACTTAAAAAATATCTTCTTGCCGGGCGTGGTGGCTCACACCTGTAATCCCAGCACTCGGGAGGCTGAGGCAGGAGGATTGGTGCAAGTTCGAGACCAGCCTGGGCTACAAAAGTGAGCTGAAGGCCAGCCTCAACTGCATAGCAAGACACTGTCTCAAAAAGACAAAAAAAAAAAATCTTCTTGTTGTCTATCTTTTATTTGGTTCACCGGCTTACTTATACTTTAGTTTTCTTCTGTAAGAAAAACATAATGCTTACACTCATGCATCTGATTTATTCCACTTGACATTATGGATACAAGTGTTTTCATTTTCCTGTGTGATTAAGGAGATTAAGAGATGGGGTGAATGAGAGGGGAGGAAGCGGAAGTAAAAGTAAGAAGAAATAAGGTGTTTCATGCACACGCTCTAGCTACGTACAACGAACGCTGTTGCAATGTACTTGTCTCAGTTACTCTGCTCTCATTGCTAGGACAAGTATCCAACACCCAAAATGAAGGAAGGAAAGGTTTTTATTTAGCTTACAGTCAGTGGAAGTTTTTAGCCCCTACTCAACTGGCTCCAAGGTAGAGTGGCACATGGCAGAGGGTAGCAGGGCAAAAAGCAAAATAGAGCAAGTGGAAGGAATAGTTCCAACAGTGGCTGCAGAGAGCAAATCTGTCTCCCTTAGTAAAATTGCATTCAAACTGTCCACCCAGGCTGGGTGTGGCATAATGCCTCCATAATGCCAGCAATACTCAGACTCATAATTGCAGCCTTGGATCATGAACTAATAAAAAACTGTAGAACCACGTCCTAATGACTGCATGAGATTTTGAGGTGGTGGTGGGAGGAATAATTATATACAAACTATAACAGTACTGCAAAAATGTTCTAATAAAATTAAAAAAAATGTGTTCCCAAATCCAGAGAAGAAAAAACTGGGGGCAGTATATCATAATTGCCTCAGTTATTTCCATGTCTTCATAGGGTAGAAATTTACTTACCTAACTAAGAAAAAGATCTATCATCTCATATGGGCTGATGTAATTGAGCATAAAGTTTTAGATAGCAATGCAGACTTAAGACTGGGCCCTAGAGTTGATCTTTTCAAATTCATTGTTGAACAAGTTGAACCAGATCAAGTATTCTCTGCTCTATTAACAATGATATCCAAACCTAAATTTCAACTGTTGTTTAGTTTTACAACAAAATATTCATGTGGCCTGTGTCTATTAAACTTTTTTTTTCCGCTCCAAAATTTCATTTATAAACACTTTCTATTTTAAAATCTAATTCTATTGAAAAAATGTAAGCATTTAAAGTCAGAAGGCAAAACTAATCCCTATCCATACTCACAGTCATTCTTCTCCATCCTTTTTAATATTTATTCTTTTTAAAAATTTTCTGCTTTTTTTTTTTTTCCAGAACTGGGGATTGAACTCAGGCCTTTGCACTTGTCAGGCAAACGTGTATTCTACTGAACCATCTTCCCAGCCCCACTGTTCTTGTTTTGAAATTCTTTTTGTATTAACTTTATTGAAAACCAATAATTATACAACATATTGAAAATTATAGACAAATATTACAATGTGAAAGATATAAGATGCAGAGAAAGTGAATTTTAGAGAAATATTTTTGAAATGAATATACAGCATGAGATTAATAATAGATTCACATTGTGAATAAATTACTTACAAACATATGAATATAACAATACAATTGTCTAAAATAAAAGTGAAGAAGAAAGAATTTACAGTCATATAATAGTTCACTCTGTGCCCAAGTCAAGAAATATTCATATAATTAGAATTCTCAAAATAGAAAGGGATAGGCAATAAATATTTAGACATTTAAAATTTCTAAATGTAGTTTAAATTGCAGCATCCTATTTCCAAGAAAAAAATGAATGTTTGACACAAGAAATATGAATAAAATCATACCAAAATATAAAAAATGAAATTGTTCAA
>PVJA010057348.1:0-10470 GCA_004027025.1 Myocastor coypus
AAAAAAAAACAAAAACAAAAACAAAGACAGCCTCAGAACTTCGACAAATACAGTTTAAAATGCACCCATCTGACCCATTAGTTCTTCAGTATGGCCAGCAGCAGCATCAGTTGGAGACTTATTAAAAATGCAGCTCATCAGCTCCTCCTCGCCTCACTCAGCTCCTCATATGCTGACTCAGGAATCTGGAGGTGTGATCGCAATGTGTGTCTCACACACATCTCTGGTGATTCTGATGCACGCTCCAGTCTGAGGAGCGCTGAACATTTGTTTTATAGACAGGGCACTAACACCCAGAGGGAGGTGTGCACCTTAAGCCAGTTCACAGAAGCTAGCTCAGTGGTCAGGCCATTAGCCCAGGAGAAATGGGCTGATTCAGGGTGTGACTGACATAAATCTGGAGAGGCTTCTGGGAAGAGGCAGAGTCAGGAGGAAACAGGCATGTTTGAGCATAGGCCTTTGGGAGTGAGTGCTGAGGCAAGCATGGCGCAGGGAGGGGCCCTGAGGGGGTCAGGGGGAGTGTGGCTGACAGAGGAGGGGGTTCATAGGCACAAGGAGTAGGAGTGGAAGCGCTCAGCTCTCCAGCCCCACTTCCAGGTTTCAGAAGCCCTAGGACCTCTCCTGTGGGATTAGAAAGTGGTTAACATCTCTGGCTAATTAGCCACTGCCTGCTACCGAGGAGGGAGGAGAGGGGAGCAGGGAGCCAGCCGCTTTGAAAGGCAAGCTGCTCCTTGACAAAGCCGGCCGGCAGAGGTTTCAAAGACAACTTCTGAGCGGCCTGCATGTTTCATGTTCATTAGATCCGTGCTTCCCAGGCTCAAAAGACAAACTGGGATTTAAGGGTTTTCTTCCCGCTTTGCAGACGTTTCATTCTGAGCTGAGCTTTCGGCTGGGGAGGAGGCTGAGTGGCTGAGCTCCTTAGGTCTCCAAATCCACAGTCACGGCCCAACTCAGCTCTGCTTTCTTTACACCCTGGAAGCTTTCTAAGTCCCCCTGCACCAAGCTTTGCACTACCCTTGCCCAGGCCAGATGAGCAGGTGCCACTGGGCACGTGGGGGTATCTGGTGATGGGCACAATGCAGATACTACTGGGCCTTAAGTTCCGTGAGGGCGGGACCTGAGATGCTTTTCCTTATCCGCCAGGCATCTAGATGCTCAATAAATTTTGACTGAATGAATAAAAGAAAAGATGAATGAATGAATGGGCGAATACTTGTCCCTTTCTCAGGATTTCATTCCTATTTCCTTCCTCTTTTTGTGTCTCAAGAAACTACATTTCCCAGGCTCCTTCATGCTCTGGCTGCTGGATGGGATCAACCAATCAGAGGCACTGGAAGAAGTCCAATATGGGAGGAGGGAAAAGCTGGCTATTTCTTTCTTTCCTAGATGTGTCTCTGCTGTCCCTGCAACGTAGATGTTTCCTCCTATGTTCCTGCTGAACAGCCTTCCCAGTGGCCTGACTTCCACCCGAGGTCCAGTGGCTCCAAGTCCCGCCTGATGACCTCAGCCTTTAGAGTACTCAGCCTTACAACACTCCTCCTCCCTGCAGCTCTGGGAAGGAGACAGTTTTCCTGCTGTGGCTCACTGTAGGTCACTCTGCCTCTTTTGTCACCTGCACAATTAAGTTCCTCATTTAAGTCCCTCTGTTTGAAAAGCCTAGAATGGTTTCTGTTTTGTTGTTTTGTATTTTGGCAGACTCCGTGGAATGATTGTGTGAGTGTTCATGCTCCTTTTAGGAACAAGAGCGTGGACCAGCATCCTGGTCTGAGTCAATGTGACCTGCCAGCCACCTGGAATCCTATAGATGCGGCAGCCAATGGCAGGGCAGGGCGTTGTGCCTCTGGCACATGGGCAGTGGTCTCGTGCTTTCTATCCCTATACTGCTCATTCCCTCTGATCCTGGCTCGGTGGCAGGCTGCAGAATTGTAAAAATTGCTCCATCTCAGCTCAGTTAAGATGACTCCTAGCAAAAATCAGAAAACAGTAACTTTTGGCGAGGAACTGGAGAAATGAGAGCCCTTGTACATTTCTGGTAGGAATGTAAAATAGTATGGCCATTGTGGAAAACAGTATGGTGGTTCCTAAAAAATTCAATAGAGAATTCCCACAGGACCCACAATTCCACTTCTGAATATATGTCCATGAAATTTGAAAATAGAGTCACACAGAGATATTTGTAAGCCTTATGCTCATAGCAGCATTCTTCCTGATAGCTGAAATGCAGACACAGCCCTGGTATGCATGTGAGTAAGCAAAATGTAGTAAGCCCATAACAAAGCATATTGTTCAGCCTTAAAGAGGCAGGAAATTCTGAGCCTTAGATCATTATACAGGGTGACATAATCCTGACACATGAGCCCGATACTGTAGGAATCTCTCTGCAGCCAAAATCAGAGACAAAAAGTGGACCAGGGGCTGTGGGGGGCTGGGAGAAGGAGAAACAAGAGCTTATTTAATGGGTACAGATGAACAGAATTACAGAGATGGATGGTAGGAAGGGTTGCAATTATGATATGTTAGTATCTATGCACTGAACTATACACTTAATAATGGTTCAGATGGTAAGTTTCACATGTGGCATATTGCATATAGTAAAAATGAAGATGAAAAAAAAAATACAGTGTAGTGTGAGCGGTGTCACAAAGGCACAGCGAGGAGCAAGAAGGAAAGTGCCATGCGCTGGCTGCCAGACCCCACTTCGGCCTTTCTGTCTTCCTCCCCGTGAAGGCTCACAATGACGCTGTCGGGTAGATCATCTTATCCTCATTTTACAGAGGAGATAGAGCCTCTAAGAGCTTAAGTGACCCCTTTCCTTTTTTACAGCCAAATAGCTGCTAAATTCTGTCCATTCTCTCTTGCTCCCGGTCTCTCTTGCCAGCTCGTGTATCCTCACTACGCCCTCGAAGCGCTCAGCCCTCCTTCCATCTCCCAGCTCAGCTGCCTGCCTCTGGCTCCCTTTGCTTCAGTCCATCCTTCACACCTCTGCCAGGGCCATCTTCTAAAATACAATTGAAACTGTGCATGTGCTTGCTTCAGACCCTTCCATAGCTCCTTTGCTTGGGGATTAAGGTCCGGTCTCCCTGGCACACAGCAAGGCACACTGCAGCATGGGCACAGCCTGCTTGTGCTTCTGCTGGCATCCCTGTGCCCTCTCTTAACTCTCTTACACCCATGATCCAGCCTCATGGAGCCACTAGAGTCTCTCCAATAGAGCTGCTGGATTGTACCTCCTGGCCTTTGCAAGGGCTGAGCCCACAGCCCAGTGTCCCCTCTTCCCCATGTCCTGGGACACTCTGGAGCTAAAGTCTTACTGTCTGCTTCTCCAGGACACCTTGCCCAGGTCCTCTGGTCCGGGGTGGATCCCTGCTTTCTACTCCCACGTCTTCACATTCCTCATCTATGCATGCCTCAGCTTCCTCTCCTTATCTGCAGGCACCTTGAGAGCAGGACCTATGCTTCATTCATCCATTCATTTCAAAGCATATCCCACACTCATTTCATACCAGGCACTGTGCCAATCCCTGGGATTGGCAGTTCATGCTGTGGAGTGTTTGGCCTGATGTGGCTTGATCCAAGGCATGCCATACCAATGGCAATAACAACTGGTTCAGACTGTGGAGAAGAGGAGGAGCTTGTGGCATCCTCAGTATCTGGTACAGGTAAGCATGTAGGACTTTGTAATTGTTGGCCCCAGCCTGTCCCTGGGCACTAGTGAGCTGTGACAGCACTTTAGGACTTGTGTCTCCAGAATGTGGCATATGAGGTGTATGGAAATGGCGAGTTGCCATGATTGCTAGGGCCTCCTCACATGGGAATGAAGAGAAGGCTTGTTACTTGGGGGAGTCTAGGGCAGCAGGCTGTGGGGTCAGGGTTCCAACCAGGGCTGCCCTTCCTCTCTAAATAACACTTCTCCATGGCCATGGGACAAAAGAAAAGGGGACTCCGTTCAGCTCAGTCACTTGCTAGCTTGTGTGGCCTTGGGCAAGTCCCATAGCTTTTCTGAGCCTCAATGTCTTCATTTGTCAGCTGGAGGTAACAGTCATATGAGCTTATTATGAAGAGGTTTAAGTTAATACACAGGAAGCGCGGGAGCAGTCCCTGGTCCAGATGACGTGTGCTGTGCATCTGAGCTATTATTTTTATTGCAGACTTGCAGCCAGCGCCTGTGCCGTATGTGTGCTTCTTGTCACCCAATCCCACACCCGACCCTGATCCCTCTGGCCCTGCACGCAGCCAAAGCCCCGTCTTTTCCTCCCGCTATGCTGTGGATGGGGGGCTTAATTAAACGTGTTGGCTGGCTTAGGATGGGCAGCTGCTGTGTGAGTCCGCAGAGCGCCAAGGTGGGCAGGATGCAGGGCATGGTGGGAGAACTGGGCAGAAGATGTCCAAGTTCAATCTTAGTTAGCACAAAGCTTCACCAAGTGGCCGTGGCTCCTCATTCATATTCAGCCAGGCATCATAGAGGGGCTGGGGATGGGGTGGGGTGCAGACGGACAAAGGTCATTGCCCTCATGTGGCATGCAGATTGGGGTCAGCACAGATAGGTACATACGTGTTTCAATACCCCATGACATCTGCATTCATGGAGAAGAGCAAGGAGACCCCTGAGGAACAGTTCCCTTTTCCTGCCTCTGGGTGTCCTGTTCTGCACTGCCTCTCCCTGTGCAATGAGGTGAGGATATTTCCTTACCTGTTTATCTGGCCCACTGCACTGCAGGCAGCTCAAAGGCATTGACTGTGTGATATTTACCTCTAGGTCTTAGTGCAGGCTGGGGGCCTAGCAGCTGTGAAATAGTGGTTGGCTGGCTGGATGAACCCCAGCTCAGGAAGCAACTGCTTGCTTGGCCCCTTGAACAGAGGCTGAAAAAAGCTTGTTGACCAAATGTCACCTGCTGCCAGGCTATTTTAAATGGCCATCCAGCTAAGAATGGCTTCTATACTTAATACAAATTTTAAACTGACACCTAATAATTGTACACACTTATGGATGCAATGTAATGTTTTGATACACACATTCACTGTGGGCTTCTATAGTTTAATGTGCCAGACTGCTTTAAAAAGCCAAAGAACAGGAATGTGCTATAGAAGCAAACGTGGCTTAAAAAAACTGGCCCATTCCTCTTCTAGGTGTCTGTCTGCACCTCAGTGTCCCATCCAGGGAATGGGAAGCCTAGATTATACCATAATGGCACCAAGGGATGTAATTCTGGTTTCCTTCTTGTCGTTCTCCTCGAAGGTCCCCGTTGCACTTGTCCTCACTGACACCCTGGATACAACGCGTGCTCAGGAGACGCTGGCTAGTGATGTGTGGGTGTGTGGGTGTGTTCACCCCGTGTCCTTGGATCTCCCAGGGCTCTGAGCACATGCTGAATCCAGCCCATGCTCACCCCAGGAAGCTCCACCCCTTTCCAGTCCAGATTCTCCTTTGGTGCCAGAGCAGGAAGTGACCACATGCCCTCTCCTTCACCTGCTGCTCAGTGTTGAAGGTGCCTGTAGGGCTGGGTGAGAAACTTCAAGGCCTCAGCGCCTTGCTCTATTACTACTCAACTACGTGACTCTGTGCACGTAATTTAATTCTCTGAACCTCTGTTTCTTTCCCTGAAAATAATAATTCAGCACCTACTTCCTAGGGTTGCAGTTAGAATCAAAGGGGGTAATTAAACAGGAGGTACTTTGTAAATTGTACACTGTTCTCCAAATGCTAGGAGTCAGTGCTACTGTTATTACAGGACATGGTGGGGATGCTCTGCTTTGCTGTTTAGTTCTACTTGGTACAATTTAGCACACAATGTGGTTCTGATAGGTTTGATTCTTGAAGGTCAATGTAGGGTCTAAAAGTCATCATCAGATAAGTACAGGGAAAGTGGCCTCAGCTGGTGGATTTGGGATCTTGAGGTTCCCCTGCCTGTTCTCTGCCTGCCCCTTCAGTTGTGAAGATTGGGAAAGATAGGAAAGGAGTTCATTAAGACCTTGGGGAGGGTGCACCCCCAGTGGCTTGCTGTGCAGGTATTCATGGAGCCAGGGACCTAGTCAGACTCACGTTCAGTTTCTGCAAGGCCCCTTCCATCACCTTTGTCCCCTGGTTTGTTTGTTTTTTTTTCCTTTAGTCCTGGTCCCTAAATTCCCCCATGGCTTATTCTATCATGGCATCTAGCTCCATCTTCCCATAGTCCTTACTGATCATTGTTTTAATGTTAGTATATAAGCTCTCTTATATGTCATCTTCTTTGCTTTCTGCAAAAACTCTGTGTGGCAAGAATATGATCTCCTTTTCCCTGTCACCCAGTTTTATAGATTAAAATACTAATGTTCATGGAGGTTAATTAAACAGCTTATCCAAAGTGTTTGTTCTAGCTGGGACTAGACCAGGTCTCCTTACTTCCAGGGCTCTTCATAGGACACCAAACTCTTCCGTCATCTGCCTCAGTTGCCCCCACAAACCTGCCTTCTTTCTGCCCCTGTCCTAGATTGCCCTCCCGGCTTTCAGGCCCAGGAGGATCTCCTTCCTTGCCCACCTGGGCTGCTATAGTGCAGATGTCGCTTGCATGTAAACCCATTGTGACAGTAGCAGGCTTTTAGGGGCCTCTATTGCCCTGACTTTCAGTGTCCCAGGGTCGAGATGGCTGAGGAAGGCACATGCCTGTGGCACCAGAGAGATGTCAGACTTGGTTACCGTGACATGGAATATTCATGCTGCCGGTGGGGTTGGTGTCACATCGCATCAAGTGGGCACTCGGGGCCTACTCCCTCCAGCCAAAAGATCCTGCCCCTGCTCCCTCTCTGTTCCCTGTGGTTGATTCTATACTTGGTGGCATTCCTGACCTCTGGGATGCCTTTCATAGGCACAGAGTGCTCGACTGGTGGTGAGAATCTTGATCTTTCAGTTGTCCCCTCTGGCCTTCTGGGTGCCAGGCTCCTATCATCATGGCTGTGGAGTCCAGGGTTTCAGGATCTGTCCATCCTTCTTAGCTTGCAGATGCTACCCAGCAGCAGCCGGGATGAAGGCTGGATTAATTGAACTTCAGGCCTTGTCTTTGCTAAAGAGGAGATGCTCCCAGGCTTAGGAGGAACCTGGCAGCCCCTTCCTGCTATGGGGGTCCTGTCTCCATGGTTACCCTCAGCTCCCTTCCAGTTGCTCCTGATTCTTCCACATGTGGAGTTAAGCTGGAGATGGTAGGGTGGACAGTGAAGGGACCTGAGGAAGGAAGTGCTTATGGGGGATCTGTGGGGTATCCAGTGTGAGGAGCAGAGGGTAGAGTCATGAGCTGGGCCCACGCTGAGCCCCACAGTGCAGGGGCTGCCTGAACTTGCTCTTCCTCTTGAGACTTTCTGGTGGCACCCATGGAGTCTGACCCAAGCCCGCCCTTCCTGCTTCATGATCCCCTCCACGCTCACCAGCACTCTGGTCTTCCTGGTGTCCCTCCTGCCTCCTCTGCCATGGGGCTGCTGGCATCCTGAGGTGCTGTCCAAGTGTCCACTGTGCTCCTGCTCTTTTGCTAGCTGTGCATCGCTGACAGGATGATTGTTTTTTTTTTTTTTTAAGTTCTTTTTTATCATTTATTTATTTGATATAGGGTCTCATTATGCAGTTCAGACTCATACTGATCCTTCTGTTTCAGCCTCCCCAGTACTCAGATTACAGGCATGCACCATCAGGCCTGGCTTTGGGGCCAGCACGACATGCGGTATTGGCGATTGAACTCAGGTCCTTCTGCTTGCCAACCAGATGGTTAGGCCACTGAGCTATTTCCCCTGCTTAGACTTCTGTGCAAGCAGCCATAGCCCATTGTGTTCTAGCCCCTGCTGTCCACTGCAGCTGCATCATCCATGCAGGCTGGTGCTCTGGCTGGGTTCCATGTAACCCCAGATGTACCACCTTGGCCTATGCTGACCCTACTCCTGCAGCTGGCTGTGACCTCTTTCACCACCTACAAAGACTTCCCTATCCTTTTTGGCCCCAGATCTCCCTCAGCTGAGGCCTTCTCCTGGCTTCTCTCTCCACTTCCTGGGCATATGGACTGTGCAGGGCTTCACTGTAACAGACATCCTCAATGTTTGGTTACTTGTTGGTATGTCTCCCCGATTCTTGATAGTGAGCCACTGGCGGTTGAGATAACATCTTATCACTGGTACCCTCAGTGATAGGTCTACACCAGGCCTGTGTTGCTTGCATATAATAGATACTTGTAAAATGCTTGCATTTACAGACTTGTCAACTGAGACCATTCAGAGATGTTCCAGGAGCTCTTCTTGCTCCCCAGTCCTTCCCTCTTGCCTGTAACACCTCCTGATGGGATGAGAGGGTGGAGCAGGTCTCAGAACCTGCAATACAGGATGCTACAAAGGGAGCTGGACACTGGACAGTGGGCTCCCAGGAAGAAGGGCATCTTCAGAAAGCTGCTGGTCTCCCCTAGTTCTGTCCGCATCACTCCCAATCCTCTGGACAGTGTTTTACTCACGTTGCTGGAATTCAAAGCCAGATCCAGTCTCAGAGCCCAGCTCACTAAACCCATCTGAGGATCCGCATCTGCTGTGATACTGCCAGCCTCAGCCAACCTAAAACTAGGTCAAGGTCTGCTGGCAGGAAATGGCTAAGGTGGCTTGCCCTGCACAGAGCTAGCCACAGGGATGAGCTTCCAGGGGAGGGAGCAGGGGGCTGTCGTACTGGGCAGCGTAGGAGCATCGGGCAGGCTAGGGTGGAGGAGAAGGAGGTGAAATGCTGCACTTTTTTTTTTTTTTTTGACTCTCATAGATTCATTATCTCATCAGCTATTCACTCTTATACTCTTTTGTCAACAAATCTTGGATGCTTGCCTTATGCCAGGCTTGTACCAGGCAGGGGAAGAAAGAAGAGATCTTTGTCTGGATAAGGAAGCAGACAAGGTACAATGCACCAAAGTGACTACAGGAAAGAGGCCCGATGCTCTGGGTGCACAGCACAGGGTGCCATGGAGTGAGTCTAAGGAGGACAAGTGGTTAACGCTCACACCTGCTGGATCTCTTCGCCCCGCCTGCAGGCAGCTGCCTCCCTACTGACTCCTATAGCCTTTTGGGGGGAAGGGAGGGCTCCCTGCTTCTGCTCTTTCTCTCCACAATCCATTTTCCACATGACAGTGAAAACAATCTAATTTTAATACGCACTTATTTTTAATAGGTAATACATGCCCTTGCAGTAAAGTTGAATGATTAAAGACAACAAGTCAACAGGAGTCAGACTGTGCCACTTTTGCTAGGATCTACCTAATGACTTCTCGTGCAATCAGAATAAAATCCAGATGCCCTGCCTGGACCATAAATCCTTCCCGACTGAGGATCTGCCTGCCTCCCAGATCCCACTCAGCCATCCCTGGAAGGCAGCGAATGAGCTTCTCCGACAGGCCAGACTCCTTGCTCCCTGCGGCCTCACACCAGCTGCCCTCTTTGCCTGCAGTGCCATTACCAGGCCTCAGTGGGTCTTTCTTGTCAGACCGCAGTTTCATCAATGTTACCACCTCAGAGGGCCATCCCTAAAGGAGCCAGAGAGTGCTGGCTCTGGCAGCATATATAATAAGGAGCCACCAGACCTACTCTATTCTACCACCATATTTTAAAAAGTAGCTTATTGACATATGACTGACATACAACAAGCTGCACATTTATAACTTGTTCAGTTGAAACATTTAGACAGATGCAAAACCTGTGAAGCCATCAGTATAATCAAGATAGTATATGGGGAGTTGGCAAGATTGCTCAACAGGCTAAAGTGCCTGCTTAGGCAAGCACAGGGACCATGGTTCTATCCCTGGCACCAGATGCTGTGCCAGTCCTGCCCCCAGTGTGGGCTGAGTTGGCCAGAGTCCAGGCATAGTAGCTCACACCTGTATTCAGTACTGGAGAGGCTGAAAACAGGAGGACCACAATGAGTCTGATCTGCATAGTGAGACCTTGCAACCATCAAATACATTTAAACAAAGATAATATATGAAACCATCACCCCTACAAGTTTCTTCCTGTCCCTCTTGATCCTTTCCTTCCATTCATCCCTCCCTTCCCCCATCCCTGCACCCACGGATCTGCTTTGCTACTACAGGTTAGTTTGCATTTTGTAGAATGTCACATACATGGAACACAGCGAATCCCCCTCTCTCAGTCTCTCGAGAGTCTGCCTCACTTTGCACAATCATTTAGAGATTAATCTATGCTGGATATGTTGATAATTTTTCCTTTATATTGCTAGGCAGCGTTCGACTGAGTGGACATAGACCACTGCTATTCCTTTCAGCTGCAGATTCGTGTTTCAGGTACTGGCTGCTATATATAAAGCTGAAGGAACATTTGTGTGCAGGTTGTTTGCATCTGGAGAGTGGAAGGACTGCATCATACTTAATTTTTTAAAGAAATTGCCCAGTTTCTTCTTCTAAGTTATTGTATCATTTTACATTCCCTCCAGCATTCTTGTACCTCTGCGTGAGTATTCCAATTCCTCCACAT
>PVJA010057349.1:0-10470 GCA_004027025.1 Myocastor coypus
GAGGCAGGAGGATTGGTGCGAGTTCGAGACCAGCCTGGGCTACAAAGTGAGCTCAAGGCCAGCCTCAACTGCATAGCGAGACCCTGTCTCAAAAAGACCAAAAAAAAAGGAAAAAAAAAAAAAAACCAGACAATAGTTTGTGGGCATTTAGACAACAAACGTCTTATCTTACTCTGAAGGCAGCCAAAATATGGAATGGTCAATATTTTTTCTAGTGCTAGGGATAGAACTTAGGCAAATGCTCTGCCCCTGAGCTACATCACAGCCCCAATGGTCAAATTTCACCTCTCATCTTCTTAAGTTGGATTCCACGTAGTGTGTTCCTATTTGTCTTGAAATCAGTTGAGTTTACAGAGTTAAAAGAAATGTTTGTAATTTGAATTATATGAACTACCATAAGGGGCAATGTTACAAATAAGCTGTGGATAAGCTGAAAATACTATATAAGTGGATGATAAGTTTTGTATAATATTTTTTTAAATTAGACTATTAGCCGGGCGTGGTGGCTCACGCCTGTAATCCCAGCACTCGGGAGGCTGAGGCAAGAGGATCAGTGCGAGTTCGAGACCAGCCTGGGCTACAAAAGTGAGCTCAAGGCTAGCCTGAACTGCATAGCGAGACCCTGTCTCAAAAAAAAAAAGACAAAAAAAAAATAAACAAATAAATAAATTAGACTATTTACTTACTTATTTATGGTGTCTTAGTTACTTTTTATTCATTGCTGGGACAAATATCCAACACTCAAAATGAAGGAAGGAAAGGTTTATTTAGCTCGCAGTTTGTGGAAGCTTCAGTTCATACTCTGCTGGCTCCAAGGCAGCAGAAAACAATGAAGAGCAGAGGAGGAGCAACAGCTGTGACATCCATCAAGCCGCTCCCAGATTCTGTGCCGGCACAGAGCTTCTCCACAGTGGTGTGGCTGCTCTGCTCAAAGTCTTCCTCAACTGTTTTTATACACTTTCTGTGCTGAGTTACTCTGGGGTGGCGCATCTGGCCCTAGAGTGGAACCAATCACATCCCAGGGCAGGCCCTCTTCATCCAACAGGATGAGGCCCCCACAGCCTAGAACCAGCAGAGCCCACCCAGCCAAGCTTCCTCAAATTGACACAATGTATCAACTGCCACATATGGCCAGCGGCAGCCTGCCTTGGTGGTGGCAGGGATGGAACCTTGGTACCTGGGATTGCCTAAGCTTGCCAAGCAGGTGCTTTAGAACACTGAGCTAAGCCGGGTGTGGTGGTGCACCCCTGTAATCCCAGCACTCGGGAGGCTGAGGCAGGAGGATCGGTGCGAGTTCAAGACCAGCCTGGGCTACAAAAGTGAGCTCAAGGCCAGCCTGAACTGCATAGTGAGACCCTATCTCAAAAAGACAAAAAAAAAAAACAAAACAAAACAAAACAAAAAAAACCACTGAGCTATCTCGCTGGCCCAGTTTTGTATAATGTTTAACGTATGAAATACAAAATGAATTTATAAATGGAAAAGGGAAGTAAAGGCAGCCACAATGGGACAAATTCTTTAGGATGAAGCCATGGACTCTGCTGAACATAAAAGTCTCTGCAAGGCCATTCAGCCCAAGATTAGGATTGGGGCTTCATAGTCCATCACTAAGCAACACAGCTAATGAGTGATTAGTCACACTGAGTTGTAAGGTGAGGCTGGCATTGTTTTAACCTCTGGGGCTATAACAAATAGGACACCAATCCTAGCTTGGAATCTTAAGCAAGTAAATTAAAAATCTGATGCAAAAGTGAGTCAAGACATTTTATAGGATATCCTGTCTTTTGAACATGGTAGTTACTAAGTGAATGGGGCTGTTAACTTGTTACCCTAGCCAGGCATGGTGGCTTACACCTGTAATCCCAGCACTGGGGAGGCTGAGGCAGGAGGATTGGTGTGAGTTCGAGACCAGCCGGGGCTACAAAAGTGAGCTCAAGGCCAGCCTCAACTGCATAGCGAGACCCTGTCTCAAAAAGACAAAAACAAAACAAAACAAAAAAAAAAAACTTGTTACCCTAATTATACATCCTACTATTGTAGGGAGCTGAACTAGAAGTATTATAGGCAGTCAGACAGGGCCAGGCCCTCAAGGAGACAATATGGAAGACAAAGTGACTTTGCAAGTTGGAAGAGACAGACACTCTCCTATGGGTCATACCTCAAGATAAAAGAAGCAAATACAGCCATATACTTCCCTAGGGATGGGCATCAGGGACTGATGTGCTAAATAGGTATCAATCACTTTGAAAGAGCCCAAATGAGTCACTAACCCAACACCCTCCCCCCCAGGAAGAGACCATGTCCTGTATTCAGGCCTGCTTGCTACGTGACTAGCTTCTCCATTTGGTACTGGGTTTAATCAATTTTACCTGAGCAATGGTGCTTGTAATCTTACTTTTGTCCACCTCATGCCCACCTAACCGAGTTCCCATGCTCTTCGCCACCTTAGATCCGCCTCACCACATGGTTTTCCTCTATAAAAGTCCCTGGAAGAGACAGCTTCCCGGGGACTACCTGCTTGGGGGCCCCTGGCACCCTGTCCCTCTCTGAGACAGGAGCTTTCTCCCCCTGAATAAATATATTCTGCTCATAACCTCCATTTGTTTTTCTTTTTTAACTTTATGTTATGGCCAGCTCAGTCTGCCCTGGGGGTAGAGCTGGTGCAGCATGTGGTGCTGGGGATCGAGCCACAGTCCCTGCAGTTGCCTAAGCTTGCCTAAGCAGGTACTTTAGACTGCTGAGCTATCTCACTTGGCCCCTCATAACCTCCATTTGTTCCTAAAATTCATTCTTTGGTTTTAGAGAACAGGCTCTCCTCCCAGGTACCTCTCAAGTGAGGAGATCATTTTCCTCCTATAGCATTCAGAGGTCAGTTTTGCCCCGATGTCCCTACCTCTCTTCCCATTGCCCTCCTTAGCCTGCTCTCAGGTCTGTCCTTCACTGTAGCTTCAGTGAGTGTCTCTTCTAGTCTGTATTCCGTACATATTAAAGGATTCTTTTATTTTTTTTAATGAGCAGAACATATTTATTGAGGGAAAGAAAGCTCCTGTCCAAGAGAGGAACAGGAGGGGGGTCCCAAGTGGGTGTCCCCCGAAAGACTCTTTTTCTTTCTGTTTTTCAAGGCAGCTGTGCGTCTGGAGCAGCACGTGGTGCTGGGGATCAAACTGCAGTCCCTTGCCCCTGACTGATTTTGCTTAAGAAGGCACTTTAGACAACTGAGCTAACCTGCCAGCCCCTTCTGTACATACTGAGTATCAAAAATAAAACCTCAAGGCTGTAGATGTAGTGCGTGTCAGACACACACTATTAACAATTTTCACAATCCCAGAGGCCAGTACTATCTGTATCCCATTCTACAGGTAAGTAAACAGAATTACTGATGGACCGAACATGGGGGAGGGGGGAACAACTAGGTGCTGTGATGCAGGCCTTGGATTGGATGCAACCTAGGCAGCTGGAGTCTAGCAGCCGCCTCCCCAACATCAACGAATAACTCAGTCACCAGATAAGTGAAGCACCACCATCTGCCAAAGAAAAAAGGAAACCTACAAGCAGGGCTTCTTACAAATGTTCTTTCCACTGAGAAAATATTCATTCATTCATTCATTCATTCATTTATTCATTTTTGAGACAGGGTCTCCGTATGTAGCTCAAGCTGGCCTTAAGCTCACTTTTGTAGCCCAGGCTGGTCTCGAACTTGCACCGATCCTCCTGCCTCAGCCTCCCAAGTGCTGGGATTACAGGCGTGCGCCACCACGCCCAGCAATATTAGTATTAGTATATTTAAAGTGAGCTTTTTTTAAATGTCAACACTCCTCAGATCTTTAAGCCCCGGTACTCGGGCCACCTGGAACCTCCGAAAAGGAACTGAGTGGACACGTGGTTTGAACTACATCATTCCCATCGCAAGCGCTCAAGACTCTAAGCTATCAGCTTGCAGCCTTCCTAATGGGCCAGGAGAGAACCTGACCCGGAGTCCCGGACTTAGCGCTGATCCGACCCAGAACTCGCCCTGCAGGCACAAGGACCAAGCCACTTGCCCATGCCCCGGCCCGGCATGCACCGCAGGCTCGGGAGACCACGCCCCCCAACGAGCTCCAGGGAGCGCGTGTGCACCCCGCCGCCCGGAAGCCGCTACACGTTGCATGCTGGGAGTTGTAGGCCCCTGGCCCCAGCCCGCGGGCTGTCGTCCCACTCTCCATGAGGCTGCTGGCGCTGGCCGGCGCGGCGCCGACGCGGGGAGCGCGCTTCGCGCTGACTCAGCGGCGACAGTGGCGGCGGCTGGAGCTGGCCCTCGCGCTCTTTCCCTTCCTGGGGCGCCGACCCCGCCCGCCTGCCTGCTAGCTTGCCTGCCCTGCGCCACGCAGGAGAAGGCGCAGGGGACGCGGAGCGGCGGGAGGCGCGCGGCCCCAGCCCGCACCCTCTCCAGCGTTAGCGCTGCGGCCGTGGCGGAGGACTACAGCGACAAGGACGAGGGCCGATCTCCCGGCTCCACTCGGCTGACCGGCCCCTGGGTGTGCAGGCAGGGAGGCGAGATGGAGCGATAGGGAAGGTGACTCGAGGCACGGGGCGGCGGGACCAGGACCCTGCTCGGTCCGCGCGAGGCTTCGAGGAAGTTGGTCACAGCGGATCGGCCTGGGGGAGCCCCGACGCCAGGGACGGGCCGGATCGGGGACCCTCGGTGGTGGTGCGCCCCGGGCCCGGCGCCCTGGGTGGGGGCGGGTTGCGGAGCCTGCCCCGAGTGCGTGGCCGCCAGTTGCTGGGTGTTTCATCACCCCAGATGCCACGAGGCTTCTTTGGGAAGGCGTATGGGGGAGAGCTGGGGGGCGAGGCCGCAAAGGAAGGTAGACACGCCTGTGCCAACCGTACAGACCGTGCCATGTGTGAGAGCTGCAGCGTGCGCCCCACCAGTTCCAACTGTAGAGACCTCAGACTTGGTGCGCCCCCCAGCCCAGGCCAAAAAGGAGAGAAAGTGTTACTTCTGTGCACTAATTTGCCAGCGTTGACACCATTTCTTCTTCTACAATCCTGCAGGAGTAGAGAACCATGATGTGTCTCTAACCAGAAAAACGAGTACTTTATAAAAGCGCTAATTACTTTTTATGAGGGGAAGTTACATCTTATTAAAGAGCCTTGTCAGGGTTGTTGTTAAAAGGCTGAACAGATTAAGCCCTAGTCCAGGAATCAATCTTCAGTGGGTGTAGAGGAATTTTCCAAATTTACTCTTGACCTAATGGTTGGATGGAAAACTTAAGGCTTACTGTTGTATTATTTCCCTTTGCAATATGTGTATCTGAAGAGTTTACTGTGTTGTAACAAATGTTCAAGCCTATGCAAGGTATGTCAAATAGACTGCTTTGTTATGCCATCTTTCATTGGTTAGGTTGCTACTTTTTTTTACCCCATTGTAACTTTTCTGTCCTTACCGCACTCTAAGGTAACTTACCATAGTGTTCTATGGCAGATTGTTTATCCAAATGGCTTTTCTGAGGGATTTTTAAATTTAATTTATTTTTTAATTTTATTTATTTATTTATTTTTTGTCATTTTGAGACAGGGTCTCACTATGCAGTTCAGGCTGGCCTGGAACTCACTGTTGTAGCCCAGGCTGGTCTCAAACTCACACTGATCCTCCTGCCTCAGCCTCCCAAGTGCTAGGATTACAGGCTTTGGCCACCACGCCTGGCTCCTGAGGGATTCTTTGACCTCTTTGGCCATGTTTTTTTCCATAGGATCATTTGCTTCTTTGCTGATAACAAGCTTTGGTAGTTTTCCATAAAGTGGTAAATTGAAGTTTTTATAAAATTTCTAAATCTGGGATTCATAGAAACTGAAATTCTGCTTTACTTTTTTTTTTTTGTCTTTTTGAGACAGGGTCTCGCTATGCAGTTCAGACTGGTCTTGAACTCACTTTTGTGGCCCAGGCTAGTCTCGAACTCACAGTGATCCTCCTGCCTCAGCCTCCCAAGTGTTGGGATTACAGGTGTGTGCCACCATGCCGGGCATCTTTTTTTTTTTTTAAAGGGAATGGTAATCAATTTTTGTTTTTCTGGCCCAAGAGAAGGAAAACATCTTTGTGTTCTCATCTGTTCAAGATGCAGATCTGTTAAAGAATGGTTCAAGTAGTTCCTAGGGGCTGTGCGCCTACCTCTGGATTAATAACCTTTTGAGGATCTACAATATTGCCCAGGCATGGTACAACTTTGAAGTGTAAATAGTCTTTTTCTCCTTTCACGGAAAGGGCTCTCCTTAAATTGATTACATGATCCCCCCTCCTCCTTTTTTTTTTTTTAAAGAAGTGACAAGATTGAAATATAAACCCAGATTTTTTTGTAAACTTAAAAACCTATGTTCTCCATCTTAGAGACACTCATGAATATTAATTCAAACAGCTCTTGCTCTTTAAGATTGAGGAAAAAAACCTAGTTAACTGATATGGACAACTCAGCAGTGTTATTTAAGAGTGTTTTTAAACCAGTGCAGTGGAGTGGGGGAGGCTTAAACAATAGGTGTTAAGGAAATATTTCTTGAAAGAGATTATTTCAGAGCTGAATTTTGAAGAACCAGTGAGGCTTAACCAAGTTAACTTGAAAAGAACAGTGTGTGCGAACATGAAAGATTACAGTGGGGAACTGGTGTGTGGTGCAGCACTCATTGCTGGCCTGGCTGATTTAGGATGCAGTACAGTGAGGAATCTTTCTGAAACCTTTGGGTCTTAATCTTGAATGTGCTGAGATTGCCTTGTAGTGTGCAGGTATGTGATACATTTTCAAAGTGCTCAGCCCACGTACTGCTTTTATAATTTGATTTCAGCAGGTCCTGGAAAGAAAAAAAGTGTGAGAGTCTGGGTGTGGTGGTGCATGCCTGTAATCCCAGCACTCAGGAGGCTGAGGCAGGAGGATAGGTGTGAGTTCAAGACCAGCCTGGGCTACAAAAGTGAGCTCAAGGCCAGCCTGAACTGTATAGAGAGACCCTGTCTCAAAAAGACCAAAAAAAAAAGTGTGAGTACTGTCCAGGGATCTGAACTAGCCTCACTATTCCCCAAAGGCAATACCCCTTTTGGCCAGTCTGTTGGCCTCTTTAAGTTCTATTTATTTATTTATGTATTTATTTTATTTTTTTGTGTTTTTGAGACAGGGTCTCATTTTGCAGTTCTGGCTGGCCTTGAGCTCACTTTTGTAACCTGGGCTGGTCTCGAACTCACGTCGATCCTCCTGCCTCAGCCTCCCAAGTGTGGGATTACAGGTGTGCACCACCCCACCCAACTAGGTTCTAATTTTTTTTTAAATATTTATTTATCTAGCCCGGCAGGATGGCTCAGTGCTCTAAAGCGCCTGCTTAGGAAAGCTTGGGCGGCTGCAAGGACCACGGTTCGATCCCCGGCACCACATGCTGGGCCAGCCCTGCCCTGAGGGCAGGCTGAGCCGGCCATAAAAATAAATAAACAAACAAAAGTTCTGAAACAAGAAAAAAATAAAATAAAATAAAAAATAAAATATTAAAAAAATTAAACAATAAAAAATTGAAAAAAAAATTTATTTATCTATTTTATGGCTGGTTCAGCATGCCCTGGGGCTGGGGCTGGCACAGCATATGGTGCTGGGGATTGAACCAAGGTCCCTGAGATTGCCTAAGCTTTCTTAAGCAGGCGCTTTAGACCGCTGAGCCATCTCACCAGCCTCTAGGTTCTAATTGTAAAAACAAAAAGCCCCACAGCTTTCTTATGGAAGTAGTAAGCCTGACTCCCCCTACCTTGCTCACATCTTGAGAGAATGTGATTTTTACATTATTTAGAATTTGTTCAGTTTGCTGAAGTAAATTACTATCGCAACCCAAGCTGCTGCCTTGTTATGCTCTGATTTGAGAATGTTAGATCTTTTTTTTTTTAATGGCCAGCTCAGCCTGCCCTGGAGATGAGGCCGATGCAGCATGTTTTCCTGGGGATTGAACCACGGTCCCTGCGGTTGCCTAAGCTTGCCTAAGCAGGCACTTTAGACTGCTGAGCCATCTCACTGGCCCCCAAGAATGTTAGATTTTATTTATTTATTTATTTATTTATTTATTTATTTTGGTCTTTTTGAGACAAGGTCTCGCTATCCAGTTCAGGCTGGCCTTGAGGTCGCTTTTGTAACCCAGGCTGGTCTCAAACTCACACCGATCCTCCCACCTCAGCCTCCCAAGTGCTGGGATTACAGGCATGTGCCACCACACCCCACTTTGAGAATGTTAGATCTGATATTGTGATTCTTTTGGTACTGGTAATCAAAATGAGGACCTTGCACTTGCCTGGTGGACACTTGTGCTGCTGAGCTATGTCCATCCCCAGCCCCCAAATCTGATAATGTGAATAACTAGGTTATTATCCCCAAGTTTGTTTGTTTGTTTTTGTCTTTTGAGACAGGGTCTTGCTGTTCAGTTCAGGCTGGCCTTGAGGTCACTTTTGTAGCCCAGGCTGGTCTCAAACTCACACCGATCCTCCCGCCTTAGCCTCCCAAGTGCTGGAATTACAGGCATGCGCCACCACGCCCCACTCTCCACAGGTTTTTATTGTGAATAAGTGCATTGCTTTCCATAGAGTCTTTGAAAGTTCTTAAATAACTAAATCACCTGACAATTTTTATGTCTGTTATTGGTTTTCTTGGAAATACGTTTCTAGAAATGGTTGGTAAAAGTGTAGATCAATAAAAATGCACAAGTAAATCTCTTGTTCAAAAGCTAAATGATGGGTTTTCATTCAGGGTCTTATGCAGTACTTTGCAAACATTCCAATAAGGATATTAACTTGATGGCAACTGAAGAGTAACAGAAAGAAAAGCTCTCAATAGTGAAGTCATACATATTATCATCCATTCTTAAAAATATTGGGCCTTGCTGGGCATGGTGGCACACGTCTGTAATCCTAGCACTTGGGAGGCTGAGGCAGGAGGATTGGTGTGAGTTCGAGATCATGCTGGGCTACAAAACTGAGCTCACGGCCAGCCTGAACTGCATAGCGAGACCCTGTCTCAAAAAGACAAAAAAAAAAAAAAAAAAAAAAGTACTGGAAATAATAATAAAATTAAGAACATTAGATGCTTCTGCTATTTAAAGAAGAAAATAGTTGCCTTCTCTACTTGTTGAAGATTTTGATGAATGCAATAACTTGAGAGCATTAATGGGATACTTTTTTAGAAATTACACATTAACAGAGTATTTGTATTAAAAGTATTAATATTTAACAGGCCCCATTGTTCTAAGGTAGATTTTTGTAGAAGTAATTTGGGTGAGCTTATGAAGCATTTTATATCTTATGTCCTTTATATTTTATATCTGTAGTCACCAGTTGTGATATTCTAGATAAGCATCTGCTTTGTTCATTAAGCATTGTTTCCTTTCACATTTGATTTTTGTGTGCAGATGTGTGTGGATTCCATAGGGTCAGAGAGCACGCCTATTGCGATCAGAAGACCCCAACTGTAGCGGCAGAGATGGATGAACAGGCTCTTTTAGGGCTAAATCCAAATGCCGATTCTGACTTTAGACAAAGGGTGAGTTGATCAACTTAAGCATTTCTTACAGCATGCTATCACAGATATATATTAGAGGACTCAAAGTTATTTCTGATGATAAAGGTCTAATTCAAGTGGAAATTAATAGAGAAATGTGAGGTAAGGTATTCTAAATACAGAAGCAATATTTTGGTTTATTTTTGGTTTCATTGGCTAAACAAAACTATTTAAATTTCATGTGATTCAAGGCAGGTTTTTAGGCAATTTCTTTTTTTTTTTTTTTTTTGTCTTTTTGAGACAGGGTCTCGCTATGCAGTTGAGGCTGGTCCTGCACTCACTTTTGTAGCCCAGGCTGGTCTCGAACTCGCACCAATCCTCCTGCCTCAGCCTCCCGAGTGCTGGGATTACAGGCATGAGACACCACGCCCGGCTGGCAATTTCTGTCTTTATTTCTAATTGTTTAAAAGTTCAAGGGACTTTCTGTAGTAGCAGACATGCATCTGTACAAGTTGTTTAACCCAGTGTTAGTGATACTTAATGTCCTTGTTATTTAGCATGGACATGTAAATTAAGCAGTTATGATATACCGTGTCTTAAGTTTCATAAAATGAGTATATGACAGGAATCCATTAGTAGGTACTAGGCTATTTAGATAGATGTAAACAATTAAACATGGTCTAGCCAGAAACTATAATTATGGCTATAGCTGCATTTAACAGGAATGTAAAGACAAACCTAGAATTAATTTTTATTTTTTATTTTTTATTTTTTCTTGTTTCAGAACTTTTGTTTATTTTTATGGCCAGCTCAGCCTGCCCTGAGGGCAGGGCTGGCGCAGCATGTGGTGCCAGGAATTGAACCACGGTCCCTGCAGCTGCCCAAGCCTTCCTAAGCGGGCACTTTAGACCACTGAGCCATCCTACCAGGCCCCTAGAATTAATTTTTTTTTTTTTTTTTTTTTTTTTTTTTTTTTTTTTTTTTT
>PVJA010057350.1:0-10481 GCA_004027025.1 Myocastor coypus
GCGGTGCGGTTTCGATACAAAATCTTGAATGGAAACATAACGCAACAACAAAAATCCCGCAAGGACAGAAGAAGGCTGAATCAGCAGTGCTTCAAGGGGAAATTCAGCTCCTGGGCAGTCATGAGAGTGAAGGCTTTCCAGTCATCAGAAGGCAAAGCCGGAAGTAAGCCTGGCAACCCGCCTGTGGTGGCGCACACCAGCTCCCCGGAGACTGAGGCAGGAGGGCCATCACACAGCAAGACCTGGGCTCAGGAAAACAAACAGAAAGGGCTGGCCAAATAGCTCAGCGGGTTAAAGATTCTGCAAGTAGGCACAGGACCCGGAGGTTCGATCCCCTGCCAGGCCGTGTGTGCCTGTAGTCCCAGCTCTTGGGAGGCTGTAAATAGGTGGATCACTTTGAGTCCCATCTAGTAGTGAGACCTTGAACACCCTGCAGACCCTGCCCTAAAAGTACAAAAGAAAAAAAATTAAAAACAAACAAATAAAAACAAATAGAAAACAATAGGAACAACGAAGATCCCAAACCAAAGCAAAAGGCCACCCCTCGCCAAAAGACCCAGAAGTAGCATTCCCATCTGTGGCATCAGCAGGGTGGCCGGCTTTGTGAGACAGGGTCTTGCCAAGTAGTTCAAGCTGGCCTAGAACTTGTGGTGCTCTTTCTGCCTGGGTCTTCCCAGTGCCGTGATGGCAGGTGCGCCCCTCCACAGCCCGCCCTGCAGGGGGCTTCAGTTTTGATTCTGCTATCTCTGGCTGTGCCTAGGATGACCTCGGGTGGGCTTGCGCAGGCCGGGCACGCACGTGAGTGCGAGTCTGTGAGGCGTTGCTGCTCTGGAGAGGCATCGCCTGAGATGGACCAAGGGCCTGTCTGCACCCTCTGGCCCAGCCAGTCAGCAGCTCTGAATGAAATGCTCTCCACAGTGGAGAGGGGGCGGGGGCCAACGCCGCTCAGCACGGATGCAGGTAGAACACAGAGCTGCTGGGAACAAGCTTCAAACTCAAGAGTGGAAAAACCAAAAAACAAAAACCCTCAACAGTGGTTGATAGACAAAGGCCCCAGCCCCTGGGTGGCACAAGGTGATGGTGACTATGGTGAAAGATGGCCCAAAGAGCAGAAAGAGAAGGATCACAGCAGCTGTCAATAATGAGAGAGAGATGGCTCAGTGGTCTAAAGCGCCTCCTTAGGCAAGCTTAGGCAACCACAGGGACCGCGGTTTGATCCCCAGCACCATATGCCGCGCCAGCCCTACCACCACAGCAGGCTGAGCCGGCCATAACATAAATAAAAAATAAAAAAGTATTCTAAAAAAAAAAAAGAGCGGCCCTTTGCCTTTATTTTACTTATTTTTTTTTTTAAAGAATTATTTATTTATTTTTCTTGTTTCAGAACCTTTGTTTATTCACTCATTTTTATGGCCGGCTCAGCCCACCCCGAGGGCAGGGCTGGCGCAGCATATGGTGCCGGGGATCGAACCGCGGTCCCTGAAGCCGCCCAAGCTTTCCCAAGCAGGCGCTTTAGACCACTGAGCCATCCCGCCAGGCCCCTTTGCCTTTAGAGCCCTGTCATGCGGAGCTAACTGCATGACTGCATGACTTGGGGCAGCACAGCAGCGGCAAGCAGTGGCAGAGCCGAGTGAGTGCCACCCGGGGGGGCTTTTGTCTTTCTTTCCTGTTTTCGAGCTTCCTAACTGCAACGGTCTGAGCACAGTTTGTTCCCTTCCAAAACTTGGGCTGGAGTTACACCCTACTGGGGGGCAGTGAGAAGGGAGAAACTTAATGCGATCCTGTTCAACTTTTTTTTTTTTGAGAACCACTCGTGAATTTAGGATTAGAGGGTATGGGCCACCAAGTGCAGTTCTGAGGTGGAGCCTTTCAGGGTGATTAGGACTAGGTCCTGTCACCAGGGAGAGCACCCAGGACTAAAGCTAGTGGCTCCATAAGAAGAGGAAGAGAGCGGAAGGCGGACACACGTGTGCACCTGCCGCCTCTCGCCACAGGCTCTGCTTCTAGCCTATGCCACACGAAGGCCACTGTCAGTTGCCACCCCTTGATCCTGGGCCAGAACTGTAAGTACAATGAAAGCTTTATCGCGTCCCCAGGCTTTCTGTGTTATTAGCAACAGAAGCTAGGCTAAACTCAACTGATGGACTCTGTGTTGATAAACACAAAATGCGCTGTGTTCCTCAGGAGTCTCACAGCCGTGCAGATGTCCCGCTTCCCTTCAGCTGTCCCCAGAAACAAGACCATGCTGGGCAGTGCCCCTCTGAGGTGGTCTCAATCCAGTTTTTCATGCCTAGCTGTCAAAAAGTCAGATTCGTCAAATGCTAATTTGTTCTCCAACTCCACACAGGACACAAGATCAAGCTCCAGCGTCCAGACCTAATGAAGCAGTTTACTGAGCACCCTCGGCGCGCTAGGACAACACCAGGCCACGGATCAGCACTGCCAGGCTCCGTGGCCCAGGAGGGCCCTCCACCTCCCACTTTACAGGTGCGACAAGGGAGACCCAGGACTGTGCAGCAGGTCCAAGCTCAACCGTGGAGGGGGTAGGGCTACAGGGATTCTTCGAGACCAAAATGGCCAATTTATACCACATTTGTGGCAGCCCCTGGACTACCTAAGCACCGCCATGTATCAGGATCATATGCTTTGGTTCCAGGAACCTGTGGACAATGTGATCTTAAAGTCTCTGCTGATTTGAAATGTGAGCACCCACAGGGACCCCGAGTGCCCTGGTGTCATACTCACAAGATCTCTGGACAGAGGGCACACGGGAGGCCGGCTGCCAGTTCTGGACGCACTCCCTGGGGAGGAAACACAGCTGTGGCGCCTCGCTGTTCCAGGGGCTGACGCCTGAGTGCCGTGCGTTACTGGGAGTGGACAGCCACACTGGTGCGTCTGGGGCGGGATCTTCATTCTAGCGTCCGGCTAACCTAAGAGAACCAAGCCTCGCGCATGTGGCACGGGACCCGGCATGGAGTCCTCCATTCACCCACTTGGTCATTCAGCCTCAGGGCACCCATGATCTCGATGCCAGGCCCCACACGCAGACAGTGGGGTAAGACGCAGCTCTAAGAGCTTCCTGGAAGGGGGCAGTGAGTGAATTTGGGATTGTGGATGGGCAGAGGAAATTACAAATCAAAGGCCAGGAGGCCAGTACAAACCAAATTTCAGAAGCTAAGCCTAGTTCATGGCGCTGGGCCAGGATAATTGGTGGGACCTCGAAAGCTGTAGGTGCGGGGATCAAGGACTTGGGGTTGATGTACAGGGGCAGGGAGGAGTGCTGGGATGGGCAGGAGGGAGGGACTCCATGGGGAACTCACCACAGAGCCCAGAGGCCTGTGCTGGCCAGCAGGCACAAGCCCAGTCCAAGGCCAGTCCCCAGTGGGCATCGCTGGAAGTCGCTTCCGAGCAGGGCACCTGCAGAGATGCTCTGGGCCGTGGTCCGTGAATCCTCCTGGGACTGACAGCCACACCTGCCTCTCCCAACACCTGCCGAAGAATCGTTACTCCACCACGGTGGGAACCCACACTGCGGCCTGAGGATCCCTGGATCATCCGGACAGCCACAGCCGGCTCAGCTCTGGGCTTCCTGCTATTCCTCGGAGGCCAAAGGCTCCTCTTGAGCTGGGGATTCCCAGCACGGTTCCTAGCATGGACAAACAGAATCAAGCCCAGCCTGTTGTAGCTGGGACAGGGCCAGGCAGTTCCAGAGCCTGAAGAGCAGGAACCAACCGCCTGGATTCCTGCTGGGGCAGAGGTTACCAACAGCCCAGCACTCCCCTGGGAGGCCCGGGACTCCGCAGGGATCGTGGGAATTAGCGTCTGCGCTCAGTAACCTTAGGCAAAGGACCCCATCTGGTCTCAGAGAGTGAGTCACATGCACCGCAGCCCGGGACACGGAGCTCTGGGGGCTGCAGGTGCCTTACCCTTCCCCGTGGGCGAGGGCAGGGTTCCAGCAACCCTGCTGCGAGGGCGGAGAAGGAGCGAGGGTAAGGGTCAGGTCCCGCTCTCTCCTTCTGCGGCCTCAGTTTTTCCCACCTGGGTGTGGGGCACTGCACCCCATGTCCCCAGCCTGGTCTGCCTCACCCAGAGAGAGCCCAAGGCTGGGACCAGCTGTGTCCCTTGCCACTCTACCTGGTGGGCACACCGCTGTCCGTGGGCTGGGCCTTCTGACATCTCGCCTGTGACTGCAAGCTGAAGGGTGCACGTCTCCAGTGGGGGCCTCAAGTAGAAAGATGCAAGGGGGAGTCAGGGGCGGGAGGGGTCCTGAGGTTAGGTTGGGAGAGAGGCGGGGAGAAGCTGCCAGCGCCGCAGCAGGGAAAATTGAGAACACACCTACAATGCGTTGCGAGAGGCCGCGGGTCTGCTCAGCGTTGCAGCACTCCTTGGAGTCATAGATCCGATTTTCTGGCACCTGGGTGGGTTCCAGGTGCCTCAAGGACGTGGCCACCTGTTCCCCAGTAACCCATGAGGGCTACAGTTTTTCAGTAGGACAGGGCCCTGATGTGGCAGCTCCTGGTTCATTTTTCTCCCTGGGTTTTGGGGACCTGGTGGCCCCCAGAGCTTAACACTGGAGCTCCTGCCTAACTGTAAGGATCAGACTATCCAATGCACCAGCTGAGGTGCTTTGTACATGGTAACGGGTCGGGACAGCGACTGTGCTGCACAGGTGGAGGGAGAAACTTCTTCTGCAAGCAGGCCCCTTGCCAGCAGAAAAGCACTGGACTTTGGCCCACATTCGCCAGTCTGTAAGAGCCCGGCTTTCCCTGCTCTGCTTCTCTTGGCCAGGGCTGGCTGCCTTCAGTGGACGCCCCTGATTAAGGCCTTGCCTGTGTGGGGGTGCTTGTAACCTTTGGCTGGGTTCCATTCCTCTCATTTTTAAATCGAACAGTCCTGTCCAGCAACGCCCCCAGGAAGCCACACCCCAGCCCTCCAGGGTTGCCAACTCAGGCAGCCAAGATCAGTTCCATTAGGAAACCAATGGAGGCATCTCCTCATGTGTCGTTCTATAAACGCAGAACTGCGAACAAGACGGTGATCGCCCCCCGGGGGCCTTGGACGGCACGACTTTTCATACTGAGAGTTTCAGTTCACCATTACTGTAACAAAGACCTGAGGTAATCAACTTGGAAAGAGGAAAGGTTCATTTGGGGTCACACTGCAGGAGGACTCCACAGGACCAACAACCACCCACCACAGCTGTCCTCTGGTTGGTTCTGGGCTGCTGGACTTGAGCTTGTGTAGGACCTGTCTGCCCGCTCCTGTATCAAGCCCCCAGGGGAGTCAGCTCCCTCTGCTGAGGCCCTCCTGCATTCAACTGCTGACTCCCATGTCTCCACAGCAGAGCCTGGCACACAGTAGGCACTCCTACATCTCTGCAGTAGAGGCTGGCACACAGTAGGCACTCCTACATCTCTGCAGCAGAGCCTGGCACACAGTAGGCACTCCCACATCTCCACAGCAGAGTCCGGCACACAGTAGGCACTCCCACATCTCCACAGCAGAGCCTGGTACACAGTAAGCACTCCCTCATCTCCATAGCAGAGCCTGGCACACAGTAGGCACTCCCTCATCTCTATAGAAGAATTGAGCACATGTGGAGCTGGCTGCAAGCTGGAGGACTAAGCCTGGGGGTGCTGCTGTTGAAGAGGTGGCTGTTATGGTTTGTATCTAGTAGTCCCTGCAAAGTCTCATGTATGGGGCCCGGCAGGATGGCTCAGTGGTCTAAAGCGCCTGCTTGGGAAAGCTTGGGCAGCTTCAGGGACTGTGGTTCAATTCCCGGCACCACATGCTGCGCCAGCCCTGCCCTGGGGGAGGGAGGGGCAGGCTGAGCCGGCCAAAAAAATGAGTGAATAAACAAACAAAGGTTCTGAAAGAAGAATAAATAAATAAATAAATAAGTAAGTAAATAAAATTTAAAAAATTAAAAAAAAATCAAGAGGCTGTCAAGCACCAGGCTTGAGGGGTGGGGCCATAGGACCTGGGCGGGGCCTGAGGGGCGTGGCTAAGAGAGGCACAAACCCTTAAACTGACAGCACGCACTGTCAGAGCCCCACCCTGCCCCAGTCGACAGTTTCTCGGAGGTATGCAGAGAATCTTCCTGGACACAGCAGCGCCCCAGCCTCTCCTGCAGACCCTATAAAGCAGGGGCAGCATCCTGAAACCTCCAGTAACTGTGAGCTAAATAAACTTTTCCTCCCCTAAGCTTGTGTCAGGTATCTGTCCCAGCAATGAGAGAAAAGTAACTAAGACAGTGGCAAACAAGGTTGTGTGAACGGTCTTGGTCTTGAATTTGAGAGGCACTGCGCCTGGCAAGACATGTTTATTCCTCAGACCTTCGTTTTCTTTTTTAAGATGAAATGCCAAAAATGACCTTTCTTGGAGCTGGGGAGATAGCTCAGGACCACAAGTGCCTGCCTGGCAAGTGCAAGGTCCTGGGTTCGATGCCCGGTTCTGCAAAAACAAACAAACAATCTTTCTCTTTTGTTTCTTTCCAATGCAGACCTGCTGTTCCTGAAACTGCTGCCTCCTGGCTAACCCCAGGGCATCGCCCTCGCTGCAGTGCAAGGCCCGCGCACTTGCTGAGTGAGTGGATGAGCGAATGAACCGAGGAATGAATGGGAGAAGGAGAGCGAATGAAGCCCAGGCACAGGGTCCACATGAAACGGCCTGTCTTTGGGGTGGTGGGCTGCAGGGCGTTCTGGCACAAGCCCTGGGTGTGTGACCCGTCCTCCTCATGTGATCCCTTCACCTGCCATGTGCTGTGCTCCTGGATCTTCCTAATAGAGCTGATCATCCACAGCTGGCCAGCAGCAGGACCACGTGAGAGGGGGTCCTCGTGACCAGCTGGCAGGTGGCTCCACAGGGGTTGCCTGGCACACTCAGAGCCCCTCGAGTTCCTTCTCAGGCCACTGACAGGACCGCCCGTCGGCTGACCTGACTGGTCCTCGCTGCCCAGATGGGAGAGCCCCAGGCTCCAGTGTGCTTCTGCAGTCGTTGGACAGGCAGCTGCGCGGCACCAGGACCCTCGTCTCTGACTTCAGAGTCTGGGCTCCTTCCTAACGCCGCCCCTCCAAGAGCCCTGCCTGGGTTCCAGGGGATAAGTCCATCTTGGGGGGCTACCTCTTCCTGGATCCCTCGCTGAGCTCTGGGCACAGAGCCACTCCACTGGGGTGGACGTGGGGCTGGAGCCTGGCTTCTCTCGGTTCTTGGGCCAGCTTATCTCTGGGTAGGATGAGTCTTCTCTCTGAGATTCAGGAACAGAAATTTCCAGAACTGCCCAATTCAGAGGCCCTAGCTGTGTTGTCTGGGTGCAGCTTCCATGTTAGGGAGCCTCAAAAGGTCTTACTGGTTCTGGGTTCAAGTCTTGGCTCTGCCAGATTGTTGGTTTGCAAGGCACAGAGAGGGGATTCTCAAAGGTTCAGTTCCCCTACCAGTGCAGCGGGAAAGCTCAGCCCGCCTCCCTCCCTGAGTTGCTGGAGGACTCAGTGCAGCAGCTCCTGTGGCGGACAGAGCCCCCAGGGGCCTCAGTGACCTCCAGTCGTGCCTGCTGGCATCACCCCATGCAAGCCCACCGCTGCTATTGGTCTCTGCCCACTCCGTCCCTCTGTTCCCACCCCATGCTCCTCCAGAGGCCCACCTCCACCCTCCGCTGCAACCCGACACCAGACCACCTAGCTGCAGCACCAAACATGAGCCTTGACTCACGTCCTTGTGCCTGTGACATCCAGTGTCCTCTGTGTGCTCCACAAGCCAATGACCAGTGACCAGTGACCGGTGACCAAGCCACCTGGAGTTCCCTGGGGCCCTGGGATGGCTCCTGCCGGGTCAACTCTCCCTCGCTAGGTAGACAAGGACTCCCAGTCCCCTGGGACAGGTGTACGGGCTCAGCCAGTATGACTATGGTAATTAGTAGCATTTTCCTGGGAGAGCCTCGGGCACATGGGAACTGCACAAGATTTACGCCCAGAGCAGCTCTGACAAGCACGTGTGCGTGAAGTTCTGCTAGCCTCAGCCCTGGCATTTACGAGCCCCCTCTAACGCTTGTGGAGAAGCTTAATGATCCTTTAAGAAAAATGTTGTGGCTTTACACATCTTCAGTAAAGACCTTCATTTGGTGGCACACACTTGGGAGGCCGAGATGGAGAATCACAAATTTGAGCCCAGCCTGCACAACTTAACAATTTAGCAAGAACTTGTCTCAAAATTAAACTGTGCTATCTGGAGACCACAAGTGGTAGAACAGACAGAAGTCATCAGAAAATCACAGCTTCTCGGGAACCTGGAATTGAGACTCCTGGTAAACAGCTCCTGAGCAAGGCAGCGGAGAAGGGCTTCGGGACCCAAGAAAGAGCTGGTAGGAAGAGCTAAAAGGAAAAGCTAGAAATCAGGGGCAGATGAAGGACAGCAGGGCAGGGCCTAGCAATGCATGCCTGTGACCCCGCGCTCCAGGGACAGAGGCAGGAGGACGGCCACGAGAGTGAGGCCAGCCTGGGCTACGGAGTGAGATCAAGGCCAGCCTGGGCTGCACAGCGAAGCCCTGTCTCGAAATCACCCACATGACCAGAAGACAGCACCGAGAAAAGGACAAAGCAGTCTAGAATACCGGCTCTGGCCCCGAGGGGGAAGAAGGGAGCCTGACTCCCCAAGTGCAGGTGTGGGTCAGCGGTGCCGGCCAGGGAAGTGCCAGGGTCATAGTGAGTTGCTAGTACGGCGTGGGGATTTCCCCCAGAAGGGACCCATTCTGCATGACCCTCTAGATTTGGAAAGCAAGTACCCTGCAGTGTCTGTCAGACCGGGGAGCGATTTGACCGGGGAGCGATTTGACCGGGGAGCATTTTGAGAAAGGGCATATTGTCTAAGACTGGACAATCACACCTCTGGCTGTGGAGAGGGAGAGCTGGTCACCGGCCCCCAGGGGCAGTTAAGCAGTAGGGAGCCTAAGCGGCGGAAGACACGGTGGCCCCACGGTCCGAGAGGAAGCCCGCTGGTTACCTGTGGTTTTCCGAGGGAGCTGGTTGGCAAACACTGGCGCCAAATCCAGCGGATGGCTTGAACTGCCCCTGCCTAGGGGTCGGTTGGCTTTCCTCACCTGCCAAGGTGACCAGGCACACAGCACTGCTCACACGTTTGCTGACACCCTGGGTGATGGGCAGAGAGAGCTTGGAGCGGGCAGGACACCTCTGGGGCCCACGAGCTTCAGAGTTAGTCAGGATGTCAGTGACTTGGGATCAACAGAAGCCCACAGAGAGGAAGGCTCCTGCGTGGCGCCAGCCTGAGGCAGACCACAGAGCACTGACCGGCCCTATCCACTGGGAAAGAGGGCACGGAATTCATCCTTCACACAGCGACAGGTGGGAAGTAGAGAAAGCCCTGAAGCTAGTGCGCGGTCAGAGGAGACCGCAAGCAGCCCACGTCTCGGGTAGAGCGAGCGAAGCGGTAGGCGTCCCACCCCCACCTGGCTTGGGCCCCTCGAGGCTAAGCTCATTCCTCTGCTTCCCTGGAGGGAGACTTCACTTCGTTCCTGACTCGTACGCAGGGCGGTCTGCCCCACTGTCTCGGGTACTGAGGTGCACTTGGGCTCGGGAGCCACTGTGTTCCTTAGCAATAGACACAGAGATGAGCCATGGCTCCGAGCAACGGGGACTTGGGGGAAATGCCGGTGCCCTACTGACGTGTGGGAGTCTACATCGCTTCTGTGTGGAATCCAGCAGTGATGCAGAAAGAATAAATAAATAAATAGATTTGATACAGAGTCTTGCTACACAGTTCAGACTCATAGTGATCCTCCTGTCTCAGCCTCCCCAGTGCTAGGATTACAGGCATGTGCCACCATGACCAGTTTCAAGGCTGGCATGGCACGTGGTACTGGGGATCAAACTCAGGTCCTTGTGCTTGCCAGGCAGGCACTTAGCAGACTGCCAAGCTGTCTCCTTTGCCTCGATTCCTTTTGCAAATTTTTTTTCTTTGTAGTATGGGGATGGTGCAGACAATTGTTAGGCATAGTCTTTGCATATGCTAGAGAGGTACAAGGCAAAACTATCGGAAGTGATTTTGTTTGTCCACGTGAAATAAGAAAATATGGAAATGAGCATGGAGATGCCTTAAGCAACTGAAACTAGAAAGAAATTCCATTCCAGCCAGGTAGTCCCCTTGTAGGTATCCTTTCACAGGGCCCCTCTGCTTGGGGCTCCAGGCTGCAGCCAGACAGGGCTGCTGACTATACAGCTTGTTGGGGGGATTTCTGGCCTGCCTGAGTTGTACAATTATATATATATATATATGTGTGTGTGTGTGTGTATAATTTTATTTTATTTTTTGATACAAGGTCACACTGCGCAGCTCAGGATTTGAACTCACTGTGTAGCCCAGGTTGGCCTTGGACTCATGACGATCTTCCTGCCTTGGACTTTAGAGTGGTAGGATTATAGGTGTGTGCCACCACAACTGGCTGTGAGTTGTCTTCTTTTTTTTTTTTTTTT
>PVJA010057351.1:0-10491 GCA_004027025.1 Myocastor coypus
AAACAAAAAAAAAAAAAAAAAAAAAAAAAAAAAAAAAAAAAAAAAAAAAAACCAAAAAAAAAAAAAAAAAAAAAAAAAAAAAAAAAAAAAAAAAAAAAAAAAAAATCTAAAAAAAAAGTAGTCTTTTTATAGATTATTTTTAATATCTTAATTTATTTGAACCATCAGCTTTTGTTTCATAGAACATAATAGGATGATGCAGTCAGATGTGTCGTGAATTTCCATTTTATTCCGTTAATATTAACTAGTATATAAAGATTCATACTCGGGGGGATAATCCTGGGTACTGAAGCCAGTGTCTTTGCCCTGAGCCATATCCCTTGTCCACTTTAATTTTGAGATAGGGTCTTATTAAGGTGTCCAGACAGAGGTTCAACTTGTAATCATCCTGTCTCAGCCTCCCAGCCTCTCAGTTCACCTCAGTAATCATCCTGCGCTGGGAGTGTAGCAGGAGCTTGGAGGCACTGCGCAGCTCAGTCACAGGTGAAGTGCTCCCCATCTTCTGATGCTTGCCCACAAGATTTTGGATGTTCAGAAAACAGATGCTTCGTCCATATAGGGAGATACAGTGAAACCTTGATTTACTAATTCAGTCCTTTCACGGAGTTGGTTGTAACTGAGGTTGGTGTCAGTTAAGAGTCTTTTTCCCATAAGAAATACTGGAAGTACCCATGTGTTCCAGACCTCCCATAGAACCCTGTAACTAACCTTTTCATAGTTAAAAAAAATTGGGCGGGTCCTGTGTAATGTGCATAATTTGCCGGGAACACCAATAGTTTCCTTAGTTCATTTACCAAAAACGTAAAGTGTGCCTGAGTTAGCAGAAGCAATGATTTCATACTGTGCTCAGCACTCATGGTGACATCTGTGGCTTGCAGAAGGGAGGATGAAGGGGAAGGTAGTTGCTGTTGGAAACCAGAGTCCCCTTCCATAGGGCATCAGGACTTGGACTCCGTGATGTGTTCTCTAACGCTGTTCTGTAGTGCCGTGAGTTGTCACAAGCAAGTGAATGCACCAGCTGGCGTTTTCTCTTATGGGGTGGGTCTGCTCTACAAATGTTTGCTGCACTGTCCACTTTTTCAAGACAGGGAGTGGGGGCTCACACCTGTAATCCCAGTGCAAGGAAGGCTGAAAACAGGAGAATCACTGAGTCTGCGCTGCATAATGAGATCCTGTACCAAATACATAAAAAACAAAAAATCCTGAAACCATTATTTCAGACAATTTTGCTGCACTGATAGTCACCCTTCTCAGAAAACTCGCTGCCATTTCCGAGCTCAGCCAGAAGTTGCTGAAGGTGCTCTGCAGACAGTGCTCCTCCGCCAGCTCCTCAGCACTGCTGTCTGCCTGCAAGCCCCTGGACTGTTCTCACCACAGGCTCCATGGAAGGCTCGAGCTCCTCTAGCCAGCTTCCCTATGCAAGTCTTCTCTCTGTAAGATTGTCGAGATGGATTTCGACATACTGTGCATATCAGCAAGATCAGCCACACAAATGCCAATCTCATATTTCTCTAGTTTCCATCTTTCTCTTTCTTTTTTCCTTCTTTTTGAGACAGAGTCTCACTGTGCAGCTCAGGCTGGCCTTGAGCTCATCGGGTAGCCCAGGCTGGCCAAGAACTCGGCAATGATTCTTCTGCATCTGCCAAGTACTAGGATCACAGGTGTGTGCCACTATGCCCTTCTCGTTTCCGCCTTTGCAATCGTGATTGCTGTCTCTTCCTTCCCTTCCTTAGCTTCTTTTCTAACTTTTTAGGAATTTTGATAAAGATAATCTTAGCAGCTATATAAAGCACTGACTAAGGGCCAGGGAGATAGCTCCATAGCACAAGTGCCTGCCTGGCAAGTGCAACGTTGTGAGTTCAAACCCTGGTTCTGCAAAAATGAATGAATGAATGAATGAATGAATGAATGAATGAATGAATGAATGAATGAATGAATATAAATAAATAATTTAAAAAGCACTGATTAAAATCATACCCACAAATACCTCTTGGGTCAGATTGCCACTTAGGTACACAGTTCTGGCATTGAGAATTGTCACCGTTTACAGCCAGCTGGCATTCATAACTCCATACTTTGGTAGTTGTAAGTTAAAGCTCAGATTTTCCAGGCAGAGCCCAAGTTGTTGCTGAGGCCTGGGGTGACTCAATGGTGAGGACACAGAAGACTTGGCGTCCAGTGGGGTCGCACAGCTCCCTGTGATGGCCACCAGGTGGCGCAGGTGTTCCCCACCAACTGGTCTCTGGAGCCTTAGTGGACCAGGGGAAAGACAGAGGGACGGGTCAGGCAGCTGCTCCAGAGGACAGTTTGTTCTGTGAGCTGGAGACAGCTGCTTGACAGAGTAGAAAAAACCCAGTGGCACGTCCTTACATTAGTTGCCGGATCTTTAGGGCCTGGTTTTATGCTGGTATGGACCCACATTAGTAGCTTTTCTGTAATTTTTATGACTTAATATATGTGTGAATAAAAACTAGTAACACTGGGAAACTGAACACAAAACACTGCAGCATCGTAGCACGTGCAGACACATCTGGAGTATTCAGTGAGCGGGGCAATTGAACTCAGGACCCACACGTGCTAGGCAAGCTCCCAAGTGTGTGCTTTTAACAGTCATGAGCTAATAAATGGCTTCTGCTCATCTTAGATATGACCAAAAGGAAAAATACCATTTGTAAAAGGAGTGATGATGAATAAAAGCAAAGGAGATGGTGCATTTTCTTTGTGTTTTGTTTTTGTTTCTGAGATGGAGCCTTTATGTAGTTTAGGCTGGCTTTGAACTCTGTAGGCTAGGCTGGCCTCAAACTCTTGGGGATCCATCTGCCTCAGCTTCCTAGTTGCTGAGATTACAGGTGCATTTCTTTGATTGGTGTAATATAAAAGGTACGTTTTCTTCGTTTTTCTCAGATGTAAAGATCATACAGAGGGTTTTAGTGAGATGTCTGCCCACGGAGCACATGTGTTTGAGCATGTGCAGTCCTAGAAACATAGGACTGGACTGTGGTGGAGTTGCTGCTTTCCCTGAGCACCGCTGGCTAGGAAGCAGCCCTGGAGAGTTGGGGTGAACACAGCCATCCCAGAACGATGGGCTGGGGACTGTTGGCCCTGAGGAGAGCTACCTAATTTAGGTTGTGCACTGCCATAGGCCTTTGTGGGTTGGTGGGGTGGATTTCAGAGCTGCAGATAGTACAGAGGAAGGAGCTGGTGACCACAGGGAAGAGGGCGGGCAGGGCGGGGCTTCTGCGGCTACAGAAAGCCGCTTACTGATGACTTTAGGAAGCCTGTGGGACCCAGGCAAGGAAGGGTTTCTCTGCTCTTCCAGGTAATAAAGGAACTGAAAGATGGCTTAGTTGTGACTGGAGCCTGGAAATGTGGCAGCGCAAACAAATACGCAAAGAGTGATGCTTCCAGACAATTCCTTTCTCTAGTTGTGAAGCTCAGAACATACTGAAAGAAGCATTTAACCAGTACTATCAAACAAAGGAAGAAGCAGGGCATGGTGGCACATACTTGTGGCCCCAGCATTTGGGAGGCGGAGTCACCAAGAGTTCAAGGCTAGCCTGGGCTATATAGTGAGACCATGTCCCCCAAAAAAGTGATGAATTCACCTGTAGGACTGTAAGCTGATACTGGACAAGTCCCACATGAAAGCTTCCCAGTGCCAGGAGCTGTAGTGTAACACCTACCTGGGTGGACAGTGGGAGTGGACTGTCTCCCAAGCCTGGAGAAGCCAAGGCATCAGAGACACAGCAGATTGGCCTCTGCGATGCACCAGAGAGAGGACATCTTTTTCATTGTCTTTGAACCCTACACTGATTGTACTGATTCACAGTTGTAGCCTCACTCCACTGCTGAGCCAAGGTGTCTGAGACATGGCAGTCAAAGGCGAAAGGCTTTGTTTTGGTGTGAGGTTTCAGGCCAGGGCCTTGCCTGTTGGGCTGGCAGGGGAAAGATGCTCTCCCCACCCCACCCCCACCCCCTGGGAGTGGAGCCAGGGAAGGAGATGGCCAGCTGTTGGCCAGCTGTGGCCTTTGAGCTGCACCCCTGAGCTGCCAGTCCCCTCAGAGGTACGCTCAGAAAAGTGCTGGCCCTGAGTGTCTGAGGTCAGTCACACTGGCAGGACTAACCAAGGGTTGAAAAGTTCTAAGTAATATTGTTATTTGTATTATTTGTGTTTATAGCATATTTGTTTTATAAAATGATTTTATATATTTTTGGATACTTCCAATATGCAGTAATTTATGGTACATTATACACGTTTTTAAGAAATAAGGTAAAATAAAGTTCTACAGATAGGAAATTTGGAGGATTACTGGTGTCTGCTAATCCATAACCTTTACTTATGGAGAAAGTTGAGACACTGACAAAATACATGTATCTATGGCAGTTTTTGGACGTTTGTAATAACGTTCTCGGGCTTTCTCTTTCCACTGATTTTGGCTCTTTCTGTTCTTTTGCATCAGTGATCACATGGAAAACGTGTATGGCTACTTAATGAAGTACACCAACCTTGTCACCGGGTGGCAGTACAGGTAAGTGTGCGACTCCCCCGGAACCTGCTAGAGACAGGGTGTGCCCTCATGGCTATTTCTTGGAGGGCGGGGTACTGACTGCCTCCGCTGTGCCCCTGCAGTAAGGCTGCTCTCAGGCCTTTTGTTGCACACTCAGAGGTCAGCAAAAGTCTGTGTGTGCACCGGGTTCTCAGAGCGTGTCTGGAACCTGGAAGAGGTTGGATAAGCAGCCTCAAGTCACACGCAGCCAGTAAATGGAAAGCCAGATCTTAGGGCTTTGTGGAAGTGAGCTCTGCATGGCAGAGGTGTTAAACTTTTCATTGTGATAAAATATACCTCAGATTTTCCACTATAACCATTCTAAGCATATGGCTTAATTCCATTAAATACATGCATATTTTTGTACAACAGTCCCCAACATCCATCTCTAAAACATTTTTATCTTCTCAAAGGACACTACTCCCATTACAGAAGATACACACATGTGCACGGGGGTGCACGCGCACATGCACACCCATCCTACATCCCTGGCATATACTCTTCTGCTTGAGTGTCTGGTATCTGCTCTTGGACTGAGTGGTCCATTCATGTTCCCAAGTTTTCCTTTTTACGCCCAAGTGCATTCCAGAGCATGCACATCCTACAGTCTGAGCATCTGTGATGGGCAGCTCAGGTTCTCTCCCCTCTGGCTATTGTGCTAAGGCTGTCGTGGTGTTGGCATGCCAGTATCTGTTCAGTCTCTGCTTTCTTTTCTGCCTGTCCTCAGAACTGAGCCACTGTGGCATATAGTACAGTGTTGGGGTGCTGTTTTGTTGATTACTACTACTACAGAGCAGTCTTGCTTTGTTGCCCAGGCTGCCTGTGGACTACTGGGCTCAAGGCATCTTCCTGCCTCAGCCTGCCAAGTAAGGAGGGCTACAGGGACAGGCACACCACTGTGCTTGGTTGCTGTCTGCCTGCCTGCCTGCCTCCCTGCCTCTTTTTCTTTCTTTTTTTTTTTTTTTTTTTTGAGGCAAGGTCTCGCTATGCAGTTCAGGCTGGCCTTGAGCTCACTTTGGTAGCCCAGGCTGGTCTTGAACTTGCACTGATCCTCCTGCCTCAGCCTCCTGAGTGCTGGGATTACAGGTGTGCACCACCACGCCCAGCATTCTTTCTTTCTTTCTTTCTTTCGAATCCTGTACTGTTTTTCTCAGTAGCTGTGCCACTAGACACCTCTCTAGTAGCACACAGGTTCCCATTTCACCATGTCTACAGCAGGCATTTGCAGTGTTTTTCTTTTGTTATTTTACAGTAATAGCTGTGCTTTTTAGACATTCTTAATTGTTAAACCAAGGCTTTGAAGCAGTGGCCACACACCCCTATAATCCCATCACTCAGGAGACTGAGCCAGCAGGATCACAAGTTCAAGGCCAGCCTGGGTTACACAATGAGTTTGAGGCCAGCCTGGACTCCATAGTGAGACCATGATACAGATTTTGAACCAAATAATTTTTTTCCAAACCCAAATAACTCTGATTCCAAAGTCTGTATCTATTACTATTATTTTATACTAGATACTAACCCAGGGCCTTGTGCACACTAGGGTAAGCACTGTGGCACTGAGTTATATACTGGGAAGTAAACCTAAAGCACCATTAGCCTCATCCCCAGCCCTTTTTATTTATTGGTTTTTATATTTTGAGACAGAGTCTCACTCAGTTATTAAGTTGCCTAGGCTGGCTTCAAACTTGGGGTTCTCCTGCCTCAGCTCCCTGAGTAGTTGAATTGTAGGGGTGAGCTACTATACCTGCTCCAAATTCTGTATTGGAAAATCATTTTACAAAGTTAGGTGTTCTGTGTCCTACTGTTTTTAATCTAAAACATGTCACTTGGACATGTCACTTCTGCTTTCAGCCATGAAGCCATAACAGAAAGTGAATTGGCCTTCCTATCTCAAACGACTGGAAAATAGCAATAAGCCATGAAGGAGTGATTTCCAGGCAGGCGCCGTGCCCTGAGCTACATCCCCAGCCCAGGAGGGATTTTCAGAACACTTTTTTTTTTTTTTTTTTGGTGTAGAGGGATTGAGACCAGGTCTCATTCTGCATTTCAGGCTGGCCTTGAACTTACTGAGTAATCCACACTGGCCTCCAACTCTGGATGATCTTTCCTTCTAAGTGCTAGGGTTGTAGGTGTGCACCACCACATCCAGCGGATTCTCATTTTTATTTAAAAACTAACAAGGTCATGTCAAGTAGGTCTTTTCATTTTATGTTTCCACTTCAGTTTTTATGTAAATTTTTGAATACTTATGTATTTGAATGATATACAAAATATTAATTGGTAAGAATGGGTGTACTGGCCTGCACTGTAGGGTCAGGAGACAGAGGCAAGAAGAGTGCCAGTGTGAGAGGGGCCTGAGCTCCATGGCAAGACCCTGTCCAGGAAAAGAAAGTCCTTTCAGGTTGCTTTTTCCTGAACACTTGGCTTCATTCTCCTTACAACCCATTCACCTAGCAGGATAAGGGGTTATTAAGGAAGCACCCACCCACCAAGAGCAAGAGACCCCAAAGCAGGAAAGAGCTGAGTCATGTTAAAAGTACTGTCTCCAGGGCTGGGCTGAGCCCACCAGAGCCCAGGCCAAGTGGCACAAGCCTGGAATCCCAGCCCTGGGGAGCCCGAAAGCAGGAGGATCACCACAAGTCCAAGCTACATAGTGAGACCCCATAACATCCAGATACATTTTAAAAAAAGTGCTGTTTCCAGCCAGTGTCCACTTGAGTCATGTGTGGAAGGGGAGGTGTAATGTCACCACCCAGGAAACCCTGGTCCTCTCACTGCCAGCCTCCCCAAGCTGTGCACCTCAAGGTTAATGATGGGGACGGTCAGAACAGAGCACATGGGGGCTTTTCCATCCGAACCCATGGCTATGGTTCATTTTAGCCATCTCGAGATATACTTGCAAGTCAGGGTAAAGTTGGATTTGCAACAGGTGAGCTGGGGGCTCATCTCAAAGATGAGTTATTTCTCCCAGCTGGCACTCTTCATGATTTCCCAGTTGCAAAGAAAGAAAGAGAGAGAGAGAGAGAGAGAGAGACAGAGAGAGAGAGAGAGAGAGAGAGACAGAGAGACAGAGAGAGAGAGAGAGAGAGAGAGAGGGAGGGAGGGAGGGAGGAAGGAAGGAAGGAAGGAAGGAAGGAAGGAAGGAAGGAAGGAAGGAAGGAAGGAAGGAAGAAAGAGGGCCAGGCGTGGTGGCACATGCCTGTAATCTCAGCCTTTGGGGAGAGTGAGGCAGGAGGATGATTGCAAGTTCGAGACCAGGCTGGGCTACAAAGTTGACTCCAAGCCAGCCTGAACTATATAGCAATACCCTATCTCAGTAAAGAGAGAGAGATATGGAGTTGGGCAGCACACTCAGTAGAACTACAGATAGGTCCATGAACACATGATAATAGGTGTATAACCCTGCTAGTAATTAATGAAATTGAAGCTTTAAAAAGCTCAAAAAAAAATTTTTTTTTTTTTTTTGAGACAGGGTCTCAGTATGCAGTTCAGGCTGGCCTTGAGCTCACTTTTGTAGCCCAGGCTGGTCTCGAACTCACACCAATCCTCCTGCCTCAGCCTCCCAAGTGCTGGGATTACAGGCGTGCGCCACCACACCTGGCACAAAAATTTTTAATTTATATTTTCATCAAATATATGAACAATTTTAGAACTTAGAAGCCTGCTAAAAACTCTTCATCCTTTGCTCTTAACCCCTGCTCTCCTCCCCAGCACCTTCACTGTCCCAGAGTCAAAGGCACAAACCATGCTTTAGGATCCTGACCTGGACCACATTGTTTACGGGTTCTGCTCAGAGCAGGCAAAAAAGCAGGAGCCGCACCTCTCCACACCCAAATGTGAATTTTTTATTTTTTTTTTAATTTTTATTTTATTTATTTATTTATTTATTTATTTATTTTTTTTTGCAGGACTAGGGTTCAAACTCAGGACCTTACACTTGCCAGGAAGGCACTTATGCCATGGAGCTATCTCCCCAGCCCCTAAATGTGAATTTTTTTAAAATTTAAAATTTTTAGAGCACACTACCACCCCACCCCTGGACTGTTGTGCTCCTTAAGTTGAGATTTGAATTAATTTCATTCCTAAATTAGTTCATCTAGGACCAAATCAGAACATCAGATTCTTTTCCAGAGCCCATCGGTATTTCATCAAATTCTTTCCAAAGTGTATCAGTATTTCATCATTTCAGTTCAAGTTCCTTGTTTCTGAGTCTCCAGTTGCAGCCTTTTCATTTTTAAACAGGATCAGTCGTCTTTAGCTGTGACCTATTTAATGATAGATTCACAAAATCTTTCTGCCCTGACATTATTCTTGTGTATGTTTCACTGTTTAAATCCTAGGCCACAGCCATTCCTTACCCAGCCTTGAGTTAGCCTCAGAGCTCAAATTTCAATTTTTCCTCTAAAGAATCTTAAGTAAATATTCTCACTGCCATTTGTCTTTCTACAGTTTATCCTCTCTATTAATGAATTTCAGAGAGAAGTTGTCCTCTGAGTGAATGTTCCATCACAGGGACTTGTGGCACATGCCTGTAATCCTGGTATTCAAGACAGGAGGATCACTAAGTTCTAGGCCATTCTGGACTATACATATATCGAGACCCTGTCTCAAAAAAGAAAAAGACACTTGGGAGGCTGAGGCAGGTGGATCAGTGCAAGTTCGAGACCAGCCTGGGCTATAAAAGTGAGCTCAAGGGCCCAGCAGGATGGCTCAGTGGTCTAAAGCACCTGCTTAGGAAAGCTTGGGCGGCTGCAGGGACCGAGGTTCGATCCCCGGCACCACATGCTGTGCCAGCCCTGCCCTCAGGGCAGGCTCAGCTGGCTATGAAAATAAATAAATAAATAAACAAACAAACAAACAAAAGTTCTGAAACAAGAAAAAAAAAAAAGGATGGGGCCCGGCGGGATGGCTCAGTGGTCTAAAGCGCCTGTTGGGAAAGCTTGGGTGGCTTCAGGGACCGCGGTTCGATCCCCAGCACCACATGCTGCGCCAGCCCTGCCCTAGGGGCAGGCTGAGCTGGCCATAAAAATGAGTGAATAAACAAAGGTGAAACAAGAAAAAAATAAATAAAATAAAAAATCCTTAAAAAAAGTGAGCTCAAGGCCAGCCTGAACTGTATAGCTATATCTTCTCTCAAAAGGCAAAAAAAAAAGTAAAGAGAGAGAAAAGGAAGGAAAGAGGAAGATGACCGCATTGTTTCCTTTTATGCCTTTATGCCTCTCCCTGGGCCAGGATCACCGTGGTCCAGCCTTGCCTCAAACACAGGCCCTAGGTTTTCTAGCTCCTGCACTACAAGCAAACTTGAAAGCACTTCTTCCATACCTGTTAACTCTGTGTATTAATTTTTCAGTGATTTTTCCTGCTAGGAAATTGAGGATAGTGTTTCTAACTACCACTACTTGAAATGCTTTTTAAATTTTTATTTATTTCTTACAGTACCAGGGATGGAACTCAGGACCCTGTGCTTGCCAAGCAAGCACTTATTCTACTGTGCTATCTCCTCAGCCCCTGAAATTTTAGATATATTTTTTGGTACCAGAATGTCAGGACCTTGAAATTGCCAAGCAGGCACTATGCCACTGAGCTATATCCCTAGCCTAGAATTTTTTTTATTTATTTATTTTATTTTTTTTTTTTTTAAGGCAGGGTCTCGCTATGCAGTTCAGGCTGGCCTTGAGCTCACTTTTGCAGCCCAAGCTGGTCTGGAGCTCACACCGATCCTCCTGCCTCAGTCTCCCAAGTGATGGGATTACAGGCATGCGCCACCAGGACTGGCTTAGAATTTTACTTTCTTTTTCTTGTTGTTTTGTTTTGTGGGACTGGGGTTTGAGCTCACAGCCTTGCACTTGCCAGGCAGGCATTTATGCCACCGAGCTCTCTCCCCAGCCCCCTAGAATTTTACTTTCTTTTTTTTTTTTTTTTTTTTTTTTTTTTTTTTTTT